>SKCR01048459.1:0-204742 GCA_019454045.1 Zanthoxylum bungeanum
ATTCCTCACCAAGTCCTCCACATGCTCATGCAGGTCTCTACATCTTTTGTGGTGTGTCCCCTCATATTATGATACACACAATAAGCCTGATTATCTCTCTTTTCAATCGGAAACCTCCTCAGGTCGGGGGTAACCAATAGACCTTTATCCCAGATTTCTTGAACTATCTGGGTCATGGGTCTGTTCAGGGGGTATACAATATCCCTCCTACGACATGGTTGACTCGGACATATGGTATTCTCTCTTGCGTTGCGTTATCTGAGGTATCTTCCTGAACTCCTTCTGCCTCGAGACCGACCTCCTCAATTTGCTGCCCGAATTCCACTGATTTTCCGGCTTTAGTATCTTGGTCCTTGCTAAGCGGTAAATATATCAATATTTAGCGTCCCTTATACTTAATATTTTGTATAGTTTCTCGAGTTTTGTGAATAGTTTTATGTGTTTTGTGTTATTTTATAGGTAAATAAAGTTTAGGAACTCACTGGAATTGAATCGAGGCTAAAACGGTGAAATTCGGATCTAAAATGGCAAATTGGAAAATTTTCTATTCACGCGTCACGACGCACAACATCCTCTGCATCGCGACGTGCCACAATTATACAGCCTACCGACATGCGTCATCATTGACATCATCATTGTAGTCCGCATCGTGACACAGAACCCTCAACGCATCGCGACGCCAAGCCAATAATTCTGCCGACATGAACGTGTCATCATCTCGTCAAATCAACGGCGCGTCACGACTCGCGGGGCAAAATTTTTCCTATAAATTGAAGCTAAAATTAGAAGGAAAATTCATACCTTCTTCTGGGGATTTCCTTAAGAATACTAAGAAGATTGTATCTTGTTTGTTTATTTTCAGCTTTCTTGTATTTAATTTTTATTTTATGTAGTAGTTCTTTCTTTACTTTACTTTTCAGTATGAGGAGGTAACTCCCCTCTGCTGGGGTGAAAGGTAAAGGTTTTATTACTGATATTTAGATTAATCTCTCTTAAATATAATATATAAACTATTTTAAAAACCTGACTTAATGGGATACCACCTTTATGGTCAGTTGGACTTAATTAAATTGATTTTAACCTAACTAGATTGGATACCGCCTTTATGGTCGATTGGAATTAATCATAAATTTGACTTAATCAGGATACCGCCTATATGATCGGTTGGTAATGTCATACAAAGTTTATATATTATAATGAGGGAGATATCTAAATTAGAAGTAATAAAAGTGGATCCTCTAACCCCCATATTTTCTTATTGTTTTATTTACCTTTTTAATTTCAAGTTTTACTTTATGTCATTTACTTTATTTATGTTTTTAATAGTCCTAGATATATGTGGTAACTAAACCCCTTATCTAGGGTTGTGATGAATCCAATATCACCGTTTTATAAGTGGTTATTTTGTGTCTTGGGTAATATAAAGGTTTATTTTTTGAGTCCTAAGCTTAATGCTTCTTGTTAACTGGCCATTAATAAGATTGATTTGGTAAACTTAAAATAAACTTGACGAAAGAATTTTAGGTTTCAGCATTAGACTCAATAGCTCACGATCTCACCTTAGGGCATGGTGACCCTTAGGTAGATTTCCTTCCAGGATAGACATATATCTGTTGGGTGGGGGTAGCCACAATTGGAACTTAATCTTAATGAATTCAGGTAATTTGGTTAACATAGACATATGATTAATTGGATTACTTTGGGTGTTTGCATCTGACAATCGACTGAGGCTTTTGCATGATTTCGTGTTCCAGGTTAGTAAACCGATTTATTACACAAACATGAGATAGTCACTTCATCTTTAAAAGATATCGGAAGGATTCAAAACCCTAGATAGTTTTATAATATTGATTTTCCTTTAATTTACTTTCACACTATTTTAATTACTTGTCTTCAGCAAACGTCACCAATCAAACAACAATCAATTAATTAGATAGTCATAGAATTTCAACTTCAATCAAAGGTATTAAGTCCTCGTGGGATCGATACATTTTGTACTATTTGAGCGATACGTGCGCTTGCGTTACGTGAGTGATTTCACCAATCAAGTTTTTGGCGCTGTTGCCGGAGGCTTATTTATCTTTCACTATTAATTTTAAGGTTAGGTACATTTACCTGTATCTAATTTGTTTTTACTTGTTATTTCTATTTTCTTGTGTTTCAGGTCCTCAGACACTACATGAGAAGAAGAAAAAGCTTTGAAATCCGTCTGCTTGACCCAGATATTGAAAGAACTATCAGACGGTTTAGAAAGGAAAGGTGAGAAGACCAAGAAGCACTGATCAACATGAATAATCACGAACCTGAACTTTTGGAGATTTCACCACCAATTCCCATTCGAGACAGAACTATTCCGGTGGTTGACAGCTTCATTTCATGTATTGCACTTCCTTATTTACCAGCAAATGCATGTGACATCAAAACATGCATTCAGATGATACAACAGTCAGTTCAGTTTGGGGGAAATGCAACTGAAGATCCTAATGCCCACATCAGTAACTTCCTAGAAGTTTACGACACATTCAATTAAAACCAAGCTGCAGAAGAAGCAATGAGACTGCGTGTGTTTCTATATACCTTGAAAGACAGAGCTAATTCTTGGCTACATTCACTACCAGTAGGTTCCATCACAAATTGGAACACACTTGGCACCAAATTCCTTACAAAGTACTTTCCCCCAGCCAGAACTGCAAAGCTGAGGAATGACATTACATCCTTTGTACAACATGACTCATAATCCTTCTGCGAAGCTTGGGAAAGATACAAGGAATTGCTCCAGAAATGTCTTCACCATGAAATAGCAAAATGGCTACAAGTCCAAAACTTCTACAATGGACTTTCTAGACTGATGAGAACTACAATTGATGCTGCTGCTGGAGGAGCTTTAAAGGCAAAATGAGAAGATCAAGCCTGAGACTTAGTTGAAGAAATGACCAACAACAATTCTTTGTGGCCAACAAAAAGGAGCATGATTAAACGAATTGCAGGAATTTACGAAGTTGGAGCCAACACAGCATTAAGTGCCAAGCTAGATCAGATTTGCAAAAGTTTGGATACTCTTAACATGAAGGTTAATGTTGTAACCACAGGTTCACCATATGGAGGAGCACCAGAGGCATAATCATACAACCAATATGATCAGACGGTGAATTATGTTAGCAATTTCAACAAACAGGGGAACAATCCATATTCCAATACCTACAACCCATGGTGGAGGAATCATCTCAATTTTGCATGTAGCAACAATTCAGGACAAATGAACAATCCACCACCAGGATTCCAACCTTAGAATAAAGGCCAGAAGTATGGAAAGAAGCCAGAAATAGAAGATTTTCTTGGAGAGATGTTCAAAATACTAGAAGCAAAATACGATTCTCAAGCAGCCAAATATGATGCTATGTTTCAATCCCAATCAGGATTAATTCAAAGTCAAGCAGCATCCTTAAAAACACTAGAGAATCAAATGGGACAACTGGCCAATGTGTAGAGTTATAGACCGCAAGGTACCATTCCTAGCAACACAGAACCAAATCCAAGGAACAGAGTGTTGGATAATATGACCCATAGCGTCACTATTTGCACAGATCATTGTGTTGTTGTAGCAAATTAACTATGTAATAAGGAAATTGCACTCTCATCATTTGTGATTAGATCACCATAGATATATAAATGAAGAGAGGTCCCTATGATTAGTTCCTGGATTGAGATGATATGAGACAGTATCAGTCCACGAAGGATTAATCATTAAATATCCCTAGCCGTAGTATTATCGAGACTGGACATCGATAATGCGGAATAGGCTAGTATTGCACTTGTGCGCGTTGTGAGGGCACAACGGCATAGTTCTCATATATATAAGTATTGGATACTTGTGCAAGTGCGATAGGAGGTCGTGTTTCACCGATGGTACGGGAAACAGCTTCGCTCTGGATAGACCCTTCGGAATCCCATTGGTATTATGACTAGGTGTCTATGGGAGGCCGAAATCAAGGTAGGTGTGTATAGTCTTAACCTGAGACTTACATCGCTAATACTTACGACAATCGGTAAACTTTGGTTTTGGTGGTGGGGGATCTTAACTGGTTCTGTGTTCACCTCTTCTGGGTTTATCAGAGAATCGTAGAGTATTGGGTGTGATGTCAAGACGGAAGTATCACTTCAGTCATATTGGAGATGATGTCACGCAGGATACGGTGTTAGTGCTCTTATAGTGATGCGCATCCAATCGTGATATTATGACCAGGTCATGAATATCTGATTATAGAGACTAGTTACCAGACATCCGATATGTGTTTCGGACGGGGCAGACACTTATCCAGCCCCAGCCCTAGCACGTGATTATCCGATACTGGGCCGATATGCACAATACAATTGTATACTACGCTTGATACAGATCTTAATATTCTTTAATGGATATGTCCGGAGAATTAGGTAGACTTGGTGCTTTGCTAGGAGTCGACCTTGTCTCGTAAATCGGTAGAACGTAGTACTTGGTACGTACGTGATTCGGATACTCCGACGACCGTATTTACTGCCAGATTATCCGGGGATCTCATGGGTCGCTTCCCGATAATCCACCGATGACGCACAACTCGTACTCTTGAATAATCTGGGATTATACAGAAGAGAGAGAAAAATTAATCTAGGATTAATAACGGAGATATTTTATCCGGGATAAAATATCGTCTAGAGAGAGATAACGATTAATTTGGAATTAATCGGTAAATTAATATATTCGATATATTAAACGAAATTAGATTTCGACGCGGAATTAAAATTAGATTTTAATTCGGGCAAACGAGTTAATTTAGAATTAATTCGTTAGCGACGTAAATAATAATTTCGCTAGGCGCAATTATTTATTTAAATTCGATTTAATTAACGTCGCGACGTAAGCTCGGTATTTCGGAAATATCGAACCCGAACGCGTGAGTGCACGTGGGCCCACTTTCATTTGGAAACGTGTGGGGCCCACATGACACATGTCATTCTAATGCTTTGCATGTAGATTGTGTACATTGCACTCAATGTCATTGCATGGAGTTTGAGTGTTTGACACTCTAAGCCATTGCATGTTTTGTGTCATAAATTTTATTAATTTAATAAATATTATGGCATAAATATAAATTGATTTTTGGTAAATCATTTTAACTTAACACAAAACTTCTTCTCTCTCATTTTCTCTCTTCTCTCACGCCCAATGAAGAAAATCTTCACTGGTTTGGAACCAGAAATGGCGTGAACAAAGGAAGCCAAGAGTTGGGTTTTCATGGTGAAAACCGCAAGTGCTAGCACACTACGAGTCTTGCGAAGGTGGTAGGGAGGTTCACCCATGAGGCGGGACTCATCCGACGGAGTTTGGAGCTTCGTTTTGAGACCCGAAACTCTGCCAAGACAGTGAGCATGGACTGGTTGCAGTGGCGTGAGCAGGGCAGTACGTTTTTGGCCTTGATTCGTCTTCAAATCGACATAACCGATCAATGTGAGTATTCCGCTACCTCCGTTGATGTATTCACGCATTATTTCATGTCTTGATTTGATCTTGGGACCTTAGAAAAAACCAACAATGGCATCATGAGCTAATGTTGCAAGCATGAAATTTGTAGGGTTTTAAAATTTGGGTAAATGTGATTTGAGCATGATTTGAATAAATTGCTTGTTTGAGTATGTTTATAACATGTTTAAATTCATTTTGGTTGGACTAATTTGATGAAAAATGATTTGGAATTATTTTCCCCAAAATTAATGCCTTGGCCGAATGGTTGTGATATTTTGGATTCTTGGAATTTTGTGATTTTGATTCGTTTGATGAGTTAGAATCATTTAGGTTGATGTTAATTTGAATCGAATTGGATTGGATTTCGAATTGGACAAAAAACCCCAAATTCCTTACCTTGGCCGAATGTGTCATTGCCCTATGTCTTGGTAATTTTGGTTTTGTGACATTGGATGTGTATGAAATCAAATCGGATGTTGATTTGATGTCGATTGTAGGTTCGATTGGATCGAAACCGAATCGGACACAAAATCACCTTCCTTGGCCGAGAGCATGAAAGCATGTAAATGGGTTTGATTTTTCATTATGTGTGTTTGACATGTAATAATGAATTAAGTATGATTAATTGGACTAATTTAGTGTTTTGGAAATGTTGATTTAGTTGATTAATCATATAATGCACTTTTGGTAATTAAATTGTGAAAATTGGATTTTTGGATTTAATTAATTGGGCCTAATTTTGGAAATTAGAATTTAAAGTTGTAATTGGGCCTATTGGGCTTGATTTATCAAGTTTGGTTTAGGCCAAGTGGATTGGATCCAATTGGGCCCAAAACCTTAACCATAAAGCCCAATTGCGGCTAATGAACCTTTAATGTTCAATTGGGGCTAATGGGCCAAGATTGATTTATGGGCTTATGGGGTAAATCCCGGATTGGACTTTGGTTATCGGTTTGACCCGAGTTGACCAAAAGTCCACGCCTTAAGAAATCAATCAAAAGCCCATTGGACTTTAATTGAATTGACGTTGGACGTTAATCGGTCTTTGAGACGCGTTACGATTAGATTTGGAATTTAAATCGTAAAAGGTTTATTAAATAAAAGTGTAATATTTAATTTGGAATTGAATAGTGAATTAGTATTAAATACACGTTAAATTAGATTTAATGATGTAGTTTAATTTAATTCATGAATTCGTACTTTAAGTACTTATTCGCAAAAACGAGTTTGACTCGAACAAAATCAAATCGTTGTTTGAACATTGGATGATCACTTAATTATCAGATTAATTAATTTGATTGATTGATTGATAGCATGCTTATGTGTGTGAATACGTGGTTGTGTTGAATGAATAATGTATATCGGATGGATATTAGTCGGGTGGGCAATTTTAGAAATTGTTGTAATAAATTCGATTTATTAAATTGGACCTGCGTGTCCAGCCTTATCACCTTCTTTCTCTTTGTATTCTCTTCTCACCTATTCCCCTCTATGTATATGAGGTTTCTTTAGAAAGTGTAGTGTAACGGGTAGAAGTAGTACAAGTGCTAGCTTGAGTGAGAAAGGGAGAGATTTGATCTAGGATCAATGTGTTAAGTATCCATCCGCATATCATTATTATTTTATTTCATACTCGCTTTATTATGTATTTAGAATGCATGTTTAAGGGTGTATGATGATGAGACCTTAACAAAGATAATTAAATTGGTAGCCAATTTGCACGCGAAAATCCCTCAATTTATATTAAGCAAATATCCTTCCATTGAATGATTCTTGTTCAAGATCCGAAGTTGGCATTGGTTTGTTTTTTACCAAAGTCAAGACCTTTGTCAATCAAGGATGTACTTGAATCATGAGAGTTTTTGTTGCATATCGGTGTCTTGTCCAAATCGTGATTTTTATTGACCAAAGTCAGATCACTTTTTGTCCAATGACATTGATTACGAAACTTTCCTCGTCAATGGGTCCCGCTTAACTGGAATCATTAGGTTTGTGTTTGGCCAAAGCCAAGGCCTAAATGATTCGAGGATATGGTTAGGAAAATGTATTGGATACATTGACATTATACATATGTTTTCGGACTTGGATGTCCACCTAACCGGATCTAGGAATTGGATGAGATCCAATTGATCTGTGAGATCTACCTAGTTAAATAGCATACAGCTTTTTATTGGCCAAAGTCAGGGTTGTGTGTTATTTAATAGGATCCTAGCCCACTAGGAAACACGGTTTCCCGAGTACTCCACAGAGGGTTAGAGGCTCGACGAAAAATAGTGGGAGGCAAGTATTGAATTTGCAACATTCGTTCGAATACTCGCTAAACACGCTCATTTTATTTTACTCGTCATAGTTATTAAAAGTATTAGTTGGACTAATATTTTATGTTGTTTTAAATTATATATATAGTTGGACTATATACAAACTCATTTAATATATAGTTGATTTTATAATTGGATTATAGTAATCAATATATTGAATTAAATGATAGTTGATTTTATAATGGGATTATAGTAATCAATATTAAAATTATAGTTGATTTTATAATTGGATTATAGTAATCAATATAATTGAATTAAATGATAGTTGATTTTATAATGGGATTATAGTAATCATTTAAATTATAGTTGATTAAATAATTGGATTATTGAATCATTATATAAATAGTACCTTAATAATTTGATTAAATAGTTGGACTATTAAATCAAGTAAAGAATTGAAAAGGTTGAATATTTAAAATATATAATCCTTGGATTAATGTTTTAATGATTTAATTTTCAATTGGGAATTATATAGGTTAATTTATTTGATAAAATACTTATTATTACTAAGCCCATAATTAAGCAAATAGTAGAGCATAAAGTCTTTGGAAGATTTATGTGATGATGACTTTAGTGCTTAATTAATATACTTACAATAAATCTATCTTTAGATTTAAAAGTATTAAAATTGCAATTAATAATTCTTGGAGAATTAATTGACTATTCTAGTGGAGAAAAGTCAAAGTTTGCAATTGGGCATGTAGCACAAGGTGCACATCATTTCGATATTCTAAAACCCAAGGCTTGGCCAAAGGTTTGTGAAATATTGAAAAGGTAATTGACATATCCCAAAGTGACTACCATTTGGATATGGAAGACACGAAGGAATTAAAGATAGGGAGAGGCTCTAACTTTAAAAATATTTGTCAAAGTTATGTTCACAACTAGTATTAAAATTAGATTTTAAATACTTAGTGTGGTACATAATACATATATGTATTGACGTTCAGAATCCGCTGTGTGCTGGATACTGGCTTCAAGCCGAGATTTCTCTGCGAATTGGAAACGGGACGAAAGTCGCTGTTTCGACCGTAGATACCTAAATTTAGGAACTACCATTTGGGTATGTACTTAAATTATGAAATGTTATAATGTAACTAGTTAGACTAGAGACATTATCTCTATATCAGTGTTTAATCCGATGTGGATAAAACCTTTATATTCTAAAACACTAAAGTGTTTCATTATGTAAAGATGATACTGAGACAAATACATTAGATGTAAATAACATAATTTATATTTTGAATATAATAAAAATCTCAAACATATAAATGACAAATAAATAGCTCAAATTGATTTGATCAATAGAGACTTATTTGTGGCATTGTTGTCTGGGACACAATTAAACAAGACTCGTATCCACACTTTTGAAGAGTGGGTACTAGGACTGATTTGACTATTCAATAAGGTCTACGAATCTAGTTTATTAAACAAGACTCGTATATCCACACTTTTGAAGAGTGGATACTAGGACTGATTTGACTATTCAAATAAGGTCTACGAATCTAGTTTATTAGGTTAAATACCTAAAATACTATTTACTTGGTAATAGTAAAAGGGCCACCGATCTGTTAGCCCTATTCATGGTGAAGTAAGTGGGCCCATATCTAGCTAGGCTAGATGTGAACATGAATATTTCGTGACCTTAACGGATGTGACATCACGTTGTGGTTATGTGTTTCTTTTGAGAACACAGATCGGAAACTTTAGAGTTTCGACACGAAGTAGACAAACAGATCGGCTATAGTGTTATTCCGCCACGGTAAGACCGAATGGAAAATACTTAAGCAGTAAGTTTCATATATAAATGAAAGAGTACGGTATTCTTTCATATGAGGACTCCTCCCGAGACACGTTAGTTAGACGGTGTGTCCGAACGAAAAACCGAATTTTTGTTGGACATGATAAGGTTTATCACGAGTCGCTCTGAGCTATAATTTCCTTCAACAGGATATGTATTAACAGTGCAAAACTTATTTAGAATAAGGTTCCATATAAATCTGTTTGACAGATATCATATAGGATATGAACAGGGAAGAAACGAGGTTTCTCATTCCTGATAATTTGGGTATGCCAGGCATGACGTTTGGATGATACCAAACTAAAGGACCCAAATTGTATTAGTGCCAATAGGTTATCCTAAAGGAAACCATAAGTATAGTACTTATAAATCCCACATGAGAACAATGTGATTGTTGCTCACCATGCGCGGTTTTCCTGAGAGGAATACCGATATGCAGTGGTCAGTGGGAGGATAGCGATACTCGATGAAAATCGGAGTAATACTATTCAAGCACGAAGTCCTTAATGGAACACAAATAGTTCATCAATGATGGATCTATACCATTAATCTTCAAATACACAAGAAACCGCGTAGATCAGAGAGAGTCAGAAAATAACCTGGGGTATGGGTTTCTGATCTCACCTCATAAAGATTTTAATCTTTTAAGGTACACAACTGATACGTATGAGGAAGTGATACGAGGTATCGACTCCCTAATATGGCAAAGTGCCATGAAACCGAAATGGATTCCATGTATAACAACTATTTTGGATACTAGTTGTTGTACCACAAGGCATTTTGCCTATGGTACATTAAACGTCTTCAAGGAAGACATACATGGAAGGCAACATACCAACGTACAAAGCAGGGCTTTTGACGGAAAGGTATCGTTATCAACATTATATTAATAACGGTTCAACCTTTTACCTGTTGCCATGGTAAGTCCATTTTGAAGATGCTTGTTGATAACTATATATTTCATTTATGGAATATGTCAGTTACAGATCAAAATCGCTTTCTTGAAAAGGAAACCTTTTGGAGGATGCTTTCAACATCCTGACGATTTTGTATAACCGACAAACAAGGTTTGCGGGTTATTCGATCCATGTTTGGATTGATGCAAGCATAAGGTTCTTGGAACTGTTATTTTGAAATAATCATAATGGTTTATGATTTGATTCAAAACTAAATAATTCTTGTGTATATAAGGAGGTTAGTGGGAGAGCGCACTGACAGTGAATTCCCATAAAGCAATTGGTGAAAGCTTGGCTTTCAATAGAAATTCACCGTAGAATTCTGGGGAGTAACAACCTTTATTCAAGGAATAAAGATCTACTGGGATAGATTTGGAGTTTGTTAACACTCTCTGGGAAATTGTACATTTAAAATGTACTTGTATTGGTGTCTCATACGCTTCGAGCATATGGAGTCACAATCGGGTCAATCCAAGTGATAGTCACTGGATTGAAATTAAGAACATCTGTTAGTATCTCTGAGAACTAAAGATGCTATCTTAAACTATGGAGAAGGAAAACTTGAAGTGACTGGGATCACCACTGCAAGTTTCCAAAAGATTAAATACTGCGGTACTATAAAGTTTGAATAACAGGGACAGTGAGCTGGAAATCTTCCTAGCAAGATAACTGTTGCCGAATAAACAACAAATGCGGATTATTGCTGCAGCTGAGGCAGCAATAGAAGCCATTTGGATCAAAAATAAATCTAATTAGATTATATATAGTTCTGTTAGCAGCTGAGCTAGGCGTCAGCACAGGCTAAGGAATTAAAGGTCTCATCGACGATCCAGATATATACTTCTATATCATCTGATTCTTCGGATCATACATCGTGGCGATGTGATGATCGTATAAATCGCGTCAAACGATAATCGAACAAATCCGCTGTCGAAAACCTTTCCTCAGCAATTTGAGCGAACCTTACATAGTTCGAGTGTAGGACACTTGAGTGACTCGCTATGTGCCAAGTGGGAGATTGTTGGATAATATGACCCATAGCGTCACTATTTGCACAAGATCATTGTGTTGTTGTAGCAAATTAACTATGTAATAAGGAAATTGCACTCTCATCATTTGTGATTAGATCACCATAGATATATAAATGAAGAGAGGTCCCTATGATTAGTTCCTGGATTGAGATGATATGAGACAGTATCAGTCCACAAAGGATTAATCATTAAATATCCCTAGCCGTAGTATTATCGAGACTGGACATCGATAATGCGGAATAGGCTAGTATTGCACTTGTGCGCGTTGTGAGGGCACAACGGCATAGTTCTCATATATATAAGTATTGGATACTTGTGCAAGTGCGATAGGAGGTCGTGTTTCACCGATGGTAGGGAAACAGCTTCGCTCTGGATAGACCCTTCGGAATCCCATTGGTATTATGACTAGGTGTCTATGGGAGGCCGAAATCAAGGTAGGTGTGTATAGTCTTAACCTGAGACTTACATCGCTAATACTTACGACAATCGGTAAACTTTGGTTTTGGTGGTGGGGGATCTTAACTGGTTCTGTGTTCACCTCTTCTGGGTTTATCAGAGAATCGTAGAGTATTGGTGTGATGTCAAGACGGAAGTATCACTTCAGTCATATTGGAGATGATGTCACGCAGGATACGGTGTTAGTGCTCTTAAGTGATGCGCATCCAATCGTGATATTATGACCAGGTCATGAATATCCGATTATAGAGACTAGTTACCAGACATCCGATATGTGTTTCGGACGGGGCAGACACTTATCCAGCCCCAGCCCTAGCACGTGATTATCCGATACTGGGCCGATATGCACAATACAATTGTATACTACGCTTGATACAGATCTTAATATTCTTTAATGGATATGTCCGGAGAATTAGGTAGACTTGGTGCTTTGCTAGGAGTCGACCTTGTCTCGTAAATCGGTAGAACGTAGTACTTGGTACGTACGTGATTAGGATACTCCGACGACCGTATTTACTGCCAGAGATTATCCGGGGATCTCATGGGTCGCTTCCCGATAATCCACCGATGACGCACAACTCGTACTCTTGAATAATCTGGGATTATACAGAAGAGAGAGAAAATTAATCTAGGATTAATAACGGAGATATTTTATCCGGGATAAAATATCGTCTAGAGAGAGATAACGATTAATTTGGAATTAATCGGTAATTAATATATTCGATATATTAAACGAAATTAGATTTCGACGCGGAATTAAAATTAGATTTTAATTCGGGCAAACGAGTTAATTTAGAATTAATTCGTTAGCGACGTAAATAATAATTTCGCTAGGCGCAATTATTTATTTAAATTCGATTTAATTAACATCGCGACGTAAGCTCGGTATTTCGGAAATATCGAACCCGAACGCGTGAGTGCACGTGGGCCCACTTTCATTTGGAAACGTGTGGGGCCCACATGACACATGTCATTCTAATGCTTTGCATGTAGATTGTGTACATTGCACTCAATGTCATTGCATGGAGTTTGAGTGTTTGACACTCTAAGCCATTGCATGTTTTGTGTCATAATTTATTATTAATTTAATAAATATTATGCATAAATATAAATTGATTTTTGGTAAATCATTTTAACTTAACACAAAACTTCTTCTCTCTCATTTTCTCTCTTCTCTCACGCCCAATAAGAAAATCTTCACTGGTTTGGAACCGAAATGGCGTGAACAAAGGGAAGCAAGAGTTGGGTTTTCATGGTGAAAACCGCAAGTGCTAGCACACTACGAGTCTTGCGAAGGTGGTAGGGAGGTTCACCCATGAGGCGGGACTCATCCGACGGAGTTTGGAGCTTCGTTTTGAGACCCGAAACTGCCAAGACAGTGAGCATGGACTGGTTGCAGTGGCGTGAGCAGGGCAGTACGTTTTTGGCCTTGATTCGTCTTCAAATCGACATAACCGATCAATGTGAGTATTCCGCTACCTCCGTTGATGTATTCACGCATTATTTCATGTCTTGATTTGATCTTGGGACCTTAGAAAAACCGACACAGAGGGAATGAGCAATGTCAAGCCATCACTTTGAAAAGAGGCACTGAAATCAACAAAGATGTTAGAATCAAAGAATCCACTGAGGAAGTTCCAAAAGAAAGCAGCGAAATAGAGCCACAAATGGATGAAAGAGAGGCAAAAGAAAAAGATCGAGAAAAATTTACTCCTCCTCCACCTTTTCCACAACGTCTCCAGAAAAACAAACTAGACAAGCAGGTTGCTCGAATCTTGGAGATTTTCAAAAAGCTGCATATCAATATTGCATTTGCAGAAGCATTGGAACAAATGCCCATCTATGTGAAATTCATGAAAGACATTTAATCACGAAAGAGAAGATAAGGAGATTACAAGACAGTAGCATTGACAGAAGAATCCAGTGCCATCATTCAGAGGAAACTTCCCCCAAAGTTGAAAGATCTTGGCAGTTTCACCATCTCTTACACCATAGGAGAACATTACTTCGGTAAGGCTTTGTGTGATTTATATACTAGTATTAACTTGATGCATTTTCCTATTTACAGGAAACTGAAAATTGGAGAAGCAAAACCCACCTCAGTTACTCTGCAACTTGCTGATTGATCGCTCACATTTCCGAGAGGTGTAGTTGAAGATGTGCTGGTCAAAGTTGACAAATTCATTTTTCCTGCAGATTTCATTATCCTTGACATGGAGGAAGACAAAGATGTACCCATAATCCTCGGGAGACCATTCTTGGCTACAGGTCAAACTGTTATTGATGTACAAAAAAAGGGAACTAACCATGAGAGTGCAGGACCAAGAAGTAACATTCAATGTTTTCAAAGCCATGAAATTCCCAAATGACGAAAATGAGGATGAATGTTTCAGACTTGATGTAATAGATAGTATCATCCAGAATTCTGATGCAATGCAACTTTCCATGGATAAACTTGAAGCTTGCATCACCAATATGACTGACAGTAAACTAGAAGATGGAATTCTGGAATGTATCAATTCTCTTGATAGACCCTTCGCTTCAAATCGACACCAAGCAAGCGAATCAAGCCCTCGATTGAATAACCACCGCAGTTGGAACTAAAGCCACTTTCGAGCCATCTCAAGTATGCATTCTTAGAAAATTCTTCTAATTTACCTGTGATTATTTCTTCGTTGCTAACATTGGAGCCTGAAGATAAGTTGCTAAGAGTGCTATGCGAACACAAGAAAGCCATTGGCTGGACTATAGCAGACATTCGAGGCATTAGTCCATCATTTTGCATGCACAAAATTTTGATGAACGACGAGTACAAAGCCACAGTAGAGCATCAACATAGACTAAATCCAATCATGAAAGAGGTTGTAAAGAAAGAAATTATCAAATGGCTGGATGCCAGCATCATCTACCCCATCTCTGATAGCACATGGGTGAGTCATATGCAATGTGTGCCAAATAATGGAGGAATGAGTATAGTCACAAATGAAAAGAACGAGCTGATTCCAACAAGAACGATGACTGGATGGAGAGTATGCATGGACTATAGGAAGCTGAACAAAGCAACAAGGAAATATCATTTTTCGCTGCCATTCATTGATCAAATGCTAGACAGACTGGCATGACATGAGTTCTATTATTTTCTAGACAGATACTCGGGGTACAATCAGATTGCCATTGCCCCAGACGATCAGGAGAAAACCACTTTTACATGCCTGTATTGTACTTTTACTTTCCGCAGGATGCCATTTGGATTATGTAATGCTCCTACCACATTTCAACGTTGCATGATGGCCATCTTCTCAGACATGCTGGAACAAAGTATGGAGGTTTTCATGGACGATTTCTCTGTGTTTGGAGACTCTTTCGACCATTACTTGCAAAATCTGGAAAAAGTGTTACAAAGATGCGAAGATACCAACCTGGTACTCAATTGGGAGAAATGCCACTTCATGGTGCAGGAATGGATTATCATGAGACATCGGATCTCACAAAAGGGAATCGAGGTAGACAAAGCAAATATTAAAATAATAGAAAATCTACCTCCACCATCATCAGTCAAAGGGATTCGGAGTTTTCTCGAACATGCAGGATTTTACAGAAGATTTATCAAAGACTTCTCCAAGATTGCTAAACCTCTATACAATCTGCTGGAGAAAGATGTGCCTTTCAATTTCACCAAAGAATGCCACGAAGCTTTTGAGATCTTGAAATAGAAGATGGTCTATACCCCATCATAGTAGCATCAGACTGGACCCTTCAATTTGAGGTGATATGCGATGCTAGTGATTTGACCTTAGGTGCTGTTTTGGGACAATGCAAAGCAAAAATTTTCCACACCATTTACTACTCCAGCAGAACTCTGAATGAAACACAACTCAACTACACAAAAACTGAAAAGAAGATGTTCATAATTTTGTTTGCTTTTGATAAATTTCGCTCATATCTATTGGGTCCCAAGGTGGTGGTCTACACAGATCATTCAACAATCAAATACCTGATCGTAAAGAAAGATGACAAGCCTAGATTGATCCGTTGGGTGCTTTTGCTGTAAGAATTTGACGTGGAGATCCGAGATAGGAAATGGACAGAAAACCAAGTGGCAGATCATTTATCGAGGCTCAAAAATGGAGAAACAACTGGCAATGAGATGACAATCAAAGAAACTTTTCCAAATGAATAGTTATTTGCCATCAAACAGTAGGAAGTCCATTGGTATGCTGACTATGTAAACTACATAGTATCGGGAAAATGGTCGTTGGAATGGACACATCAGCAACGAAATAAGTTCTTCAAAGAAGTCAAACACTATATCTGCGGTGAGTCGTACATGTTCAAACGATGTGCTGGTCAATTACTGAGACGTTGTGTTCCACATGAGGAGGTCAATAGTGTCATGCAGTATTGTCATTCATCACCATACGGTGGACACTTCAGCGGAGATAAAACTGCAGCCAAAGTCCTACAATCAGGTTTATTCTGGACCACTCTGTTTAAAGATGCTCACTTATTTGCTCTTCAATGTGACAGGTGCCAGAGAATAGGAAATATTTTAAGGAGAAATGAAGGACCTATGCAAAACATTCTGGAAGTGGAGATATTCGATGTAGGGGGATTGATTTTATGGGACCCTTTGTTCCATCATTCAGAAACTTGTACATTCTGGTTTCAGTAAAATATGTCTCCAAATGGATTGAAGCAATAGCACTACCATCAAATGATTCAAAAGTGGTGATAAAATTCCTTAAAAATAATATTTTCACTCGTTTCGGGACACCTCAAGCAATTACAGTGATGGTGGCACACACTTCTGCAACAGATATTTCGATGCACTCCTATCCAAATATGAAGTTACTCATAAAGTTGCCACTTTTTACCATCCACAGTCAAATGGACAGGTTGAAGCTTTAAACAGTGAGATCAAAAGAATCTTGGAGAGAACTGTTGGATCAACAAGGAGGGACTGGTCTACAAATCTGGATGACACATTATGGGTCTACCGGATAACTTACAAAACACATATTGGTATGTCCCATATCGAATGGTGTTTGGGAAAGCATGTCATCTGCCAGTTGAACTTGAACATAAAGCGTATTGGGTATTGAAGAAGTTAAATCTTGATCTACAAGCAGCATGAGAGAAAAGGCTTCACCAACTCAACGAATTGGAGGAATTTCGCCTACAGGCTTATGAGAATGCCAGACTATACAAAGAAAAGACCAAGAAATGGCATGATAAAAAAATAGTGCGCAGACAACTAGAACCAGGGCAGCATGTGTTGTTATACAACTCACAGTTGAAACTTTTCCCTGGAAAACTAAAATCACGATGGTCAGGTCTATTATTAATCACCAAAGTTTTACTATACGGAGCCATTGAGTTACTTGATCCCAACTCCAATGATACATTCAAAGTAAAAAACAAACGTGTCAAGCACTACTGGGGAGAGTCATTTAAGTGACAAAAAGAAAGTGTCACACTTGAAGATCCGACATAACGTTCAATCAGTAATGTCTAGCTGACGACGTTAAACTTAAAGCTAGCAGGGAGGCAACCCATGCAATTTGTGTATAAATTGTGATTTGGTTTATTTTATTTTTGTAGGTAAAGTCACATTTCAGGATGGAATACGTTCTCATAAATCTTCACAAGTAATTTCCTTCTCTCCCTCAAAACTCTATGATGAAAGCCTACAAAGCTCACATGGAACGAATGAGACTTCTGATGAACAAAGGTATTCCTAATAACATTCGTTGGATTATTGAAGCACGAGTCCGATTGGCAGGTGAGTCTTATGACTCTTTTATTTCATATTTGTCTGGTTTAGGAAAAATCACCTATGCTAAGAAAATAAGAGCTTAAAGATTAGATGTTTGCTATAAATGTGCACGCATGACATGTAATACTAGTTGTCATTATTTAGGAATGGTGTCTGTTAACCGCGAAGATGGATGGCATGAGTAAGGAGTCTTTGGATGACATATCATTGACTCTTGAGATACATTCCAGTGGATATGTGTATCACGCAATTCTCATGTTACATACACAGTTCCGAAAAGAAAGACAACAATTAAGTCTTGGGAATCTGACTTTAAAAGACCCTGTTTGCCAATTTATAAGAAAATTAGATGGGAAATTTGTCCCTGACACATAGATGTCAATCAAGCCGATACTATCTGTACATATTATTATCTATTGTCTTTAACTAATAATTGTGATTTATTTTGTTATTTTTTTTTTATTTTCTCTGACAGGATCCAAACTTTTTGACTTTCATGATTTATTTTACTGTTTAGCTAATAATTGTCATTTGGCAGGTACTAGTGCTATTATTACTCACCCTTTTTCAGGTTCTATAAATTCAGCACGTCATTGCACTCTTGAAGACATCCAGATTTGAGAAAGAAATAAAAAATGGAAGCAACTTCAAGAAGACGAGTTGTAAACATTTGTGTATTTTATGGTACTAGTGTTGGTTCTAAGCCAGAATTCGTTGAGGTAGCACAAGATTTGGGTCGAGTCATAGCTGAAAGGAATATGCACCTAGTATATGGCGATGGCAATCTTGGACTAATGAGGATCGTTTCAAGGGCCGTACAGGAAGGAGGTAGTCAAGTTCTGGGAATCATCCCAAAACCTTTGGCAGAGGCGACTCTTATAGGACCATCAAACAGAGATGAATGCATCGTGCCAGGTATGTCTGAATTATTTGTTGAAATGATTAATCGTGCTGATGCTTTTATTGCTTTGCCAGGTGACTTGGGTACAATGGAGGAAATTTTTACCATGCTATATTGGGCGAACTTGAACATATACCAGAAACTAATTGGACTGTTTAACGTTGATGGATTTTACGATTTTTTTTATGTATTTCTTGATGATGCCCGGAGAAATTTGTTCGATTCAAAAACTGTAAAAGAAATCCTCTTCACTGCCAGAACAACCCATGATTTTAGCCTTTGAACCACAAATTGACCTTATCATTTCCAAGATAAACTGGTCTGATAATGATTGTGGTAAGAAGCATCGTATAAATCTGGATCTTAACCTTTAATTTCTTTCTAGATGTAGATTTTCAGCTAACCAGGTACTGTCTTCTAAACTCTTCTTCTACTTTTTAGACATTGGGGACAATGTCTCAATTAGGTTTGGGGAGGGGGAATAGTTGATTAGTATCTTATTTTTATTTTTTTCGTTGTGTTGTTTTTGCTTGGTTTTAGTAAGAAATTTCAAAAATTCAAAAAAAAATCAAAATTTTTAAAAAAATAATAAAAAATATTTTGTTTTTTGTGTTTTTAATTGACTAATTAGGTGAAATTGGTGTGAGATAGCTGAGTAACGAATTTTCACTCATGAGACGTATCTCAACCTATTTTGTAACAAATTAATTTTTGTTTATTTCCTTTTGAATTATTTAATTTGTGAATTCTCCATAATACTAATTAAAATTGGATCTTCATATGCTCAGTTGATAGGTATTATCAACATGCATGGTAACATACAACCATGAGTTATAATTGAAAAGTTTGTAATATTCAGTGCTTTAGTTTAATTGGAGGAAGCATCTAAAAAGCAATGGAATAATTATTAAAAAAAGGAAACATCTGAGATCCGAGTAATTAAGTCCGTATGGGAGTTTTAACACCTAGTGCCCTAAAGCTAACTGGTTTGAGAGTCACTGCCCCAAAGCTCGCTATATGATTGAATATGTTATATTAAAAAAAAGATATTTGAAATCCGAGTAATTAAGTCTGTAAGGGTTTCGTAACACCTAGTGCCCTAAAGCCAACTGGCTTGGGAGTCACTGCCCCAAAGCTCACTACATGGATTGAAGATGTTGTAAGTAAGTAAAAAAAAATCCATTGCTAAAAATGATGTGAATTCTGATATAACTTTAGGACAAAAATATTACTCTCTTTTCGACTACACTTATGAATATTGTGGGCACAATGATTTGATTAATACCTTGTTGGTTGTGTATATGGAGAACGAAAAAAATAATCGGAGAATTTTACTTATTTGGTAATTTAGAAAGAAATAAATAACTATTTACTTGGATAAGAGTTTCACTTGTTTAGTCACTAACTTGTTTGATTTCCTTTTTGGTTTTGTGTGCATTTGACATTTGTGGGTATCGTCGTTGTAAGCCCTCACGAGACTACAACTCGTCCACTAGGGACACCTAGAGGTTTAAAGGCTTGTTGCATATGCTAAATGCAACCATGATCCCTACGAAAGTGACTTAGTTTAATTTTATTTTAAAGTTGTTTATTGTGTTTTATATTGTTGTTTTACTCGATAACTAGCAAAAGGTTAGGTTTCAGGGTGTGATAAGTGGTAAATATATCAATATTTATCATCTCTTATACTTATTATTTGTTTTATAGTTTCTCGAGTTTTGAGAATATTTTTATGTGTTTTGTGTAATTTTGCAGATAAATACAGTTTAGGAACTCACTAGAATTGAATCGGGCCTAAAACGGTGAAATTTGGATCTAAAAGGGAAAATTGGGAAATTTTTTGTTCACGCGTCGCGACGCACAACATACTCTGCATCGTGACGCGCCACAATTATGCAGCCTGCCAACAAGGGTCATTGCTGACATCATCAAAGTGTTTTGCGTCGCGACGCGCGGGGGCAGAAGTTTACCTATAAATTGAAGCTGAAATTAGAAGGAAAATTCATACCTTATACTAGGGATTTCCTTAAGAATATTAAAAAGATTGTATCTTGTTTGTTTATTTACAACTTTCTTGTATTTAATTTTTATTTTATGCAATAGTTCTTTCTTTACTTTACTTTTCAGTATGAGGAGGTAACTCCCTTCTAATGGGGTGAAAGATAAAGCTTTTAATAATGATATTTAGATTAATCTCCCTTAATTATAATATATAAACTATTTTAAAAACTTGACTTAATGAGATACCGCCTTTATGGTCAGTTGGACTTAATTAAATTGATTTTAACCTGACTAAATTGGATACTGCCTTTATGGTCGGTTGGAGTTAATCATAAATTTGACTTAATCATGATACCGTCTATATGGTCAGTTGGTAATGTCATGTGAAGTTTATATATTATAATAAGGGAGATTCTAAATTAGAAGTAATAAAATTGGATCCTCTAACCATAGTATTTTATTTATTGCTTTATTTACCTTTTTAATTTCAAGTTTTACTTTATTTCATTTACTTTATTTATGTTTTTAATAGTCCTCGATATGTGTGGTAACTAAACCCCTTATCTAGGGTTGTGATGAATTTCAATATCACCGTTTTATAAGTGGTTATTTTATGTCTTGGGTAATATAAAGGTTTATTTATTGAGTCTTAAGCTTAATCCTTCTTGTTAACTGGCCATTAATAAGATTGATTTGGTAAACTTAAAATAAACTTGACGAAGGAATTTTAGGTTTCAGCCTTAGACTCAGTAGCTCACGATCTCACCTTAGGACATGGTGATCCTTAGGTAGATTTCCTTCCAGGATAGACATATACCTGTCGGGCGGGGGTAGCCACAATTGGAACTTAATCTCAATGAATTCAGATAATTTGGTTAACATAGACATATGATTAATTGGATTACTTTGGGTGTTTGCATCTGACCATCGACATAGGCTTTTCCATAATTTCGTGTTCCAAGTTAATAAACCGATTTATTGCACAAACATGAAATAGTCACTTCATCTTTAAAAGATATTGGAAGGATTCACAACCTTAGATAGTTTTATAATATGATTTTCCTTTAATTTACTTTCACACTATTTTAATTACATGTCTTCAGCAAACGTCACCAATCAAACAACAATCAATTAATTAGATACTCATAGAATTTCAATTTCAATCAATTAATAGAAAATGTGTTAAGTCCCCGTGGGATCGATATATTTTATACTACTTGAGCGATAAGTGCGCTTATGTTACGTGAGTGATTCACCGATCAGTCCTCTAGATGCCTCCTCTTCGGGCAATCTTCTCCTCTTTCTCCATTAAAAAAACTTCATCACTTATTCTAAGGTCGGTGCATAGTCCGATATCTCATGGATCATTAGGTGAGACCAAAATTTCCTGACCTTCAGGGCCCCTTTGAAACTTTCCAAGGTCTTCGGGGACTCATACCCCAACCTCTAAAACCAGGTTGTGATACCTGTCGACAAATCTCTTCAAAACTCGTCGTCTCTCTGTTTCATCAACCTCAATGACCTCATCAATCATCATCTTCCTTAGCACACACGCCCCCTTGAAGTGTCACACAAAGCATCTCCTCAACTTTGCAAAGCTGTTGATACTCTCTGGGGTCAAGTTCCTAAACCATAGGCTGGCTGACCCACCCACGGTTAAAGGAAACACCTTATAGATAGCCTCTCCGACCATACCCTGAATTTCCATTAACAAAGAGAACCTCTCTACGTGAGACTTGGGTCCATGTTGCCCTTGTGGATGTATATCTTGGTCATGATGAACTTCCTCGGGAACTCCGTCGCCAATATTCCATTCAAGAGCGGGGACGCTGCCCCCATGTCCTTATCACCCCGAGCTCTTCCTTTCATCTTAACCTCTCATTTCCTCATCTCTCTCCGGAATTAATTCCTCATATGGCTCTCGGAGCTTTCATGCTTTTGCTTATGACCCTTTTCACGTCTTCCACTTTGGTATGGTATTCTCTGTAAGCGGGAACCTTATGCTTCCTCTCTGGAATTCATTCCGGGGTCCGCCTGTCTTCCTTTTCAGATCCGCTACTTTGGGTGGTTCTCTTTCTTTTTCTACGGTCTTCGTCTGCTCTGACAACCCTCTTTCCCCTTGCTATTTCTTCACTCTTTCTAATAGGTCATGTTCCACCAGGTCCTTCGATCTTCTCTAGTTTTTCAATCTTTTCCTTCATAGTCTTTATAACGGCCTGATTTGTTTCCCTCTCTTTTCGTGGGTCCTCCCTTTCATTTCGCAGGGTTTCCTTCATTCTTTCCATCCATTCCATCTTCGAAGCCTCTGCAGTTCTATGGTTTTCGTCTCTTGCCATCGTTTAAACATTCTTGTTGCTTTTGTACTTTCCCCACAGACGGCACCAACTGTTGTCGGCTGATTTTTGCTCTAGGGGTAATTTGAGAAAAACCACTCCTCGAACAAATCTCCATCAACTTTGAATTTGTTTGGTTTGGGGATCAAATGCAAACTTATCAATAAATGGAAAACACACAGACAAAATAAAGGATTTAACATGGTTAGGCAGAATGGATCCAACCTACGTCTATGGACACAAATAGAATGATATTTTTATTAGGACCTCGGGTCGTACCGACCTCCTTATCCCTTGCTTACATGTCTGACTGACCTCTTACTAGCTCTCACTTATAGTAAGATTTTTGCTCTCTTTTACAAGTAAAGAAAAAAATTTAGCCAACCCAAAGAACCATTTACAATGAATTCTCAGCCCCTTTATATACTAGGACAAATTCTACTATTACAACAGCTTATTGATGAGCGGAAAATATATCAATATTTACCGCCCCTTTAACTTAATATTTTGTTTAGTTTCTCGGGTTTGATGAACGTTTTGATGTGTTTTAGTTTATTTTGCAGATAAAATAATATCGGGTCTCAATGAAATCATTTAGGATGAAATATGGGTCAAATAAGGGCAATTATTGGACTTGATATTTTAATTTTGGAGATTGGAAACTTGAAAGGGCGTTTTGACGAAGTGCAGTTTTGGAAATTCCAGTTTTGCGCATCTGTCGTATGTTGGGCATAACTTATTACTCAGATATCGGATTGAGCTGATTCAAGTTCCAGATTAAAGAAGACTAAAAGATCTACAACCTTTAAAGACAAAATAATTTCGAATTCGGAAGATTTCATTCCCGAAATTGATGAACCATCCAGAAGTGTGTAGTGTGTAATTATTAAAGTCACTTTCAATCATTTTCAAAGCAAAAAAATAAATTAATAAAAATGATCAAATCATCACCAAACATGATAAGCGATTAGTGGAGCAATTAATAATGGATTTGGTGGAGCAATTAGTGGAGCAATTAGTGGAGCAATTAATAATTGATTTGGTGGATGATTTGAGGGAGGCAAAATTTTGCCTATAAATACCAAACCATTTCATTTGTAAAATTCATACTTTCTTCTAAGGAATTCCTTAAGAATACTAAGAAGATTGTATCTTGTTTGTTTATTTACAGCTTTCAGTAATTAATTTTCGTTTTCGCACTTTCTTTTCTTTACTTTTCAGTTTTTACTTTCCGCAATTTACTTTTATGCACAGTACTTTTCTTTATTTAATTTTCAGTTTTTACTTTTCAGTAATGAGGAGGTAACTCCCCATTGCTGGGGTAAAAGGTAAAACTTTTATTACTAATATTTAGATTAATCTCCCTTAATTATAATATATAAACTAGTTAAAACCTGACTTAACGAGGATACCGCCATATTGGTCGGTTGGTAATTATTTAAATTGGTTTTAACCTGACTAAACTGGATACCGCCTGATTGGTCGGTTGGTAATTAATTATTAATTTGACTTAATCTGGATACCGTCTATATGGCTGGTTGGTAATTATCATGCAAAGTTAATATATTATATTAAGGGAGATATCTAAAATAGAAGTAATAAAAGTGGATCCTTTTACCTTAGCATTTTCTTTTATTGTAATTTTACTTTATTTACTTTTCAGCAATTTACTTTTCAGCAGTTTACTTTTCAGCAATTTACTTTTTAGCAATTTACTTTCAGTATTTACTTTTCAGCATTTAATTTTCAGTATTTAATTTCAGCATTTACTTTCAGCATTTACTTTTCAGCATTTAATTTTCACTATTTTACTTTATGTCTTTTATTTTATTTAAGTTTTTTTTACTACCCGTAAATATGTGTCGTAACTAAGCCAATTATCTGGGGTTGTGATGAAATCCAATATCACCGGTTTATAAAGGGTTAAATTATAGTTTGGGTAATTTAAAGGTTTACTTATTAAGTCTTAAGCTTAATGCTTCTTGTTGTCTGATCACCAATAAGATTGATGTGGTAAATCTAAAATGAACTAGACATAGGGATTTTAGGTTTCAGCCTTAGACTTAATAGCCCACGATCTTCCTTGAGGATAGATAACCCTTTAATAGATTTCCTTACAGGATAGACATATACCTGTCGGGCGGGGTAGCCATAATTGGAACTTAAACTTAATGAATCCAGATAATTTGGTTGACATAGACATATGGTTCAATTGGGTTAACTGGGTATTTGCGTCTGACCATCGACAGAGGCTTTTGCATAATTTAGTGTTCCAGGTTAGTAAACCGATTTATTACACAAACATAAAATAACCACTTCATCTTTAAAATGATATTGGAAGAAATCACAACCCTAGATAGTTTTTTAATATTGAATTTTCTTAAAACCTACTTTCGAACAATTTTATTTACTTGTTTTTAAATTTAGAATCGTCACCATTTCAAATCAATCAAACAACCGGTTAGATACTAGTAATCATTTGACTTCATAAAATTAATAGATTAGATATTAAGTCCTCGTGGGATCGATATTTTTATACTACTTGAACGATACGTGCGCTTGCGTTATACGTGTGTGTTTACGCCGGTCACTTATGACGTCAGCCACGTTTCCTTATCATTATTTCCTATTACTCGGACGTTGCTACTTATTACTCGTACATTATTACCCATTAATCAGACGTTACCGCTCATTACTCGCACGTTACGCCTATCTAACCGTTTGAAAACTCTACGCTTAATGTAGGGCTTACGTCATCCATATATGTGCATAAGGTTCAGCATCCCCGACCTAGGTAACTAGGTCGGTGTCGAGACATGTAACATGTTTCATTGTGTCCACTAATAGATCGGGTCGGTGTGCCGAGACTCTAGGTGCTTGGTTTGATTTCCTCAACCGGATCTGATCTGCTGAGTCAATCCTGACATCAAAGGCTGTCCCAAGAGTCTGATACCAAGGATGTCCTAAGAGTCTGATGTTGAAGTTGACCCGACCACATCTGGTAAGTTTTCATAAATGTCCTAGTGTTGTCAGACCCGACCACTTCGGCGTGACCACCTCGGTATCCCAATGTGTATCTCGAGCTCAGGCCCATCTACTGACCTCATATCTTCACAATGTCATTCAGCCTTTATCTGTTAACTACAATCCCCATTCTACCATTCATAGGGATTCTGACTTCTTGGGAGCTAAAAATCATCATCAACAACATGTTACAGGCTAAGACAGTTAGGAATAATGCTTTAAAAATGAGGCGTTTGGTGAACTTGAAGCTACAGAGTGGAAGTTCCATTACAGAACACACCAATGAGTTCCAAAGCCTGGTGAACCAGTTGTCTACAGTAGACATGCAACTGTGAGATGAAGTACAAGCCCTCTTACTACTCAGTTCTCTTCATGATAGTTGGGAGACATTGGTAGTCACTTTTGGCCATTCGGCTCTATGAGGTAAACTTATCATGACTATGGTAAAGATGCATTGTCAAATGAGGAGGCCAGAAGAAAAGACATGGGAACAGATCAGACACAAGCCTTTCTCATGGAGAGTTGAGGAAGACAACGAGATAAACATCGAGGTAGAGGGAAAAGTAGAAGCAAAAGTAGAGGCAAATCCACAAACGGATGAAAACCTATTTACAAGTGCTACCATTATATCATAGAAGGCCACTGAAAAAAAATCACTGAAAGCTACAATGAGAGTAGGGTCAAGGCAATTCATAATTGAATAAAAATGATATGGAGACACTAGTAGTTGCCTCGAGAGATGTAGTTATCTACTCTATCAAGGAAGAGACATACCTTCACGCCACAACTCAAGATGTTGAGTGGGTGGTAGATACTGCAACATCCTACCACGTCACCCCTCATAAGGATTTTTTTTATAACATATAAAGTATGAAACTTTGGAGCAGTGAAGATTGGAAATGCCAGTTCCTCTCAGATAGTGGGAATGGTGATATTCAGATGCAGATAAATACAAGGTATACAATAACCCTGAAGAAGGTGAGACATGTTCTAGAACTTCGACTTAATCTAATTTCGGGGGTAGCCGTTAACAAACAGGGCTTTTGTAGCCACTTTAGCAATGTCACATGAAGAATGATAAAAAGGTTCCATGATTGTTGCCCGATGGCATATTTGTGGCACTTTATACAAGACTCATGTGCAGAGGGCCATAATGTAGCTGAACATGAGGGTTCTCAAAATCTATGGCACTAGAGACTCGGTCACATGAGTGAGAAATGATTGTCTATCTTGATAAAGAAGGATCTCATCACTGTCTCAAAGAATATTGCTCTAGATCCTTGCAATCATTGTCTATTCGGTAAGCAACATAGAGTCTATTTTAATTTCTCTTCTATGAGAAGATCATAGTTGCTCAGTCGGGTGCACTTTGATAATTGTGGTATCTTGGAAGTTAATTCGCTATGAGGTAATAAATATTTTATGACTTTCATTGATGATGTTTATCGGAAGGTGTGGGTGTATTTTCTAAAAATAAGGGATCAAGTCTTGGATCATTTCATGCTATGGTAGAGAGTGAAACATGGGAGAAATTGAAGTTCCTCCGCACAGATAATGGAGGATAATATACTTTCAGAGAGTTCGATGCCTGCACGATATTTGACATGAAATGACCGTTCCATGACCCCACATCATAATGGTGTTGCTAAAAGAATGAAACGCACCATTATGGAGAAAGTCATAAGTATGATCAATATGGCTAAGCTGCTAAAGACATTATGGGGGAGAAGTTGTTTGTGCTGCCTGTTACCTAATCAACAGATCACCATCTGTACCGTTGAATTTTGAGATTTCGGAGAAAGTATGGTCTGGTAAGAATCCCTCGTATTCTCACCTTAGAACATTCGGTTGTTTAGCTTTTACACACGTTTCTAAGGAGCTCAAGTAGAAGTTCGATGCAAGGACTACTCCATGCATCCTCATAGGCTATGAAGACGAGGAATACATATATAGGTTATGGCACCCGAAGGAAAAGAATGTCATCAGCAGCAAAAATATAGTGTTTCTTGAAGACTAGACAATAGAAGACATTGAAAAACCCAAAATGTCTTCTAATTCCACTGCCGACAAAATCGATTCAAATCCAGACACATGTTGGGATATATACCCTAGAGCTTCATGTAATGTAAACGGGATTATATGTTATAAAATAATAAGATGCATTATTCATTTATCAAAGTGTTTGTTTTATATCGTTTATTATAAATTGTCTTGTTTACCTTTGATTACTCATTTTCCTTCAGACTTAGTGTATGAGTGTCATACACAAGAGGATTAAAGTCTGAAATTAGTAATCTAAAACAGTCTATATAGAGCAAACAAATTGGGTACTTTGTTTGCGGTTTATCTATAGCTGCGGTCCATTCTATAGTTGTATAACGACCTTGATCCGGGATCGTCTATGTGGTGACATGAGAATGAAGGCACCTTATATGATGTTATCATATAGGACTTGACCGAGATAGAATTGAGTTTCTTATAATATCTGTTAAATAAAGAAATTCATTTCAATCTACTAGATGGTCATATATGGATTGATTATAATCTTGAGTGTACTACAAACTCCTGCATGACATACTATGTCCTTTGATTTACAAAATGTGAGGTTGGTGTAGTAATCCCGACCAATAACTACATACTTTGGGGACATAGTTTGGTGTGTAGTTGGGGACTTTTTACATAGATATGGAGTTCACTCCTTCTCGTGAGAAGTAGAGGAGTATCTTTCTTAAAGAGTTGATTCGGTACTTGAACGATTAGAGCGCTCAAGTCTTTCTATTACGAATATAAAGCTTAACATTCATAATGGTTATGAATAAATCATTCATTAGAGAATCAATGGTACTTAAGGTAAGAATAATTAGAGGGGTATAACATATATTATGACCAAACTTTAATTATGAGACACTCATGAAGTGCCAATCCGTATCTAATGACATATCGATGGACACCGACGTAGTTCGGCTTATTTTATTTATCTACGGTAACGAGAGTACAACTTCTGGTTTTTTGTTGATTGAAGTTAATAATTCGGAATATTTAATTAAGAGTTTAATTAATATTCCGAGATTATTGAAACTCTGAACCGTATGTCCATTTGGTCACCGCTAGATCAATATACTGTAGTAAATTAAATAATTGGATAGTCTAATTATATGCTCATATATATCTATATTATTAATTGGATAAATAATATATTTTTGTCACACATGTAACTTGTATCATGTTTAATATAAATTTTATTTCATCAGTAAATGATAATGAGATAATCATTTATTGTATTTAAAAGGTTTGTAAATATTAAATTATTTTGATAATTTAATATATAAATATATATTTGGTAATAAATAATTATATATATAAATTATTACTAAATTGGATGTTACAACCTTCACACGGCAACTTAAGATTGTCATTAAAGTAATATTTGATGTTACAAAATTTTGATATTTTTTCAGGCTGGCCGAAATTGCACAAAGGGGATAAGGAAAAGTTTTGTTTTATTTTGTAAAATTAAAACCGAAGTATAATGGGAAAAATTATTTTATTTTTCACCATAATTTGAGTTTTTCAAACCCTAGCCACCTTCTTGTTCTAAGGTTTTCTCTTAAAAGTTGAAAAATAAAAGAACAAGAAAAATAAAAATATTTGAGTGTGTGACATATACTTGTACAATCTCCAAAATGTTTAGGGATTTTTATTTCTTATGAGTCTAGCCCACACTAGCATTCGTTGGTCGTGAGATATAACACGTAAGGCCATTTGGAGATTGGATCTAAATCATCATCTCCTCTTCTTCTATTATTCATACGACATTCAGTAGAATTTTGCTTATTGCCGCCACTTGTTGGGTGATTTCGGGGCTCAGTTTGATTTGGTCTTAATCCAGGTTAGGGGAACATTAAGGGATTTTTAAGAGTGTTGTCGGGATGGTTTTTGGTGGAGAAATCAGACCTGAAATGCTGCTGTAGTTGACGTACATCAGGGGTTGTTTTAGTATTGAGGTGGGCGTATTTTTGAGTCCAAAATGGATCAGATTGATCCGCTGTTCAAGGGCTGTTCGGATGTTGTTTCGGGGCTGAAATTGCTAAAAACAAAAGCAAAATTTCAGTAAAGGAGATAGTTATATTCTGCTGGACAAAGGGAATGATAAAAAAAATTTCTAGGTCGATCCCAGATGCTTAAGGTGTTTCTGCTGCCTAGAAAAATGGTTCCTATAATTGGCATCAATAGCGAGGTTGAAAAGTGTTCTAACCCTTCACTTTTTCATTTAAAGTTTTGTTTTAATTATTTATATGAGATATAAATCATTATATATTTGTTGAGATGAGTAGGCAACATACTAATATTCATGTGATGAATGTTTTTTGCATTGATCGTAAAATTTTTCGGCTCTTATTCTTGTTTTTTTTTTTTTGGAAATGTAAGGCCAAAGGCCAATTTTACAAATGTTGTATTATTATTTTCCTATGTAAAATTTTCATTCTATGTAATTTGGAGAGCCAGTACCGCATAAGGAGTCAATATGATCATGGAGCCAGATTTGAAGACCAAGGGATGCCCTGGAATTTTTTTGTACTAATTAGATCAGTATAGGAAAAATAAGAGTCAGGTCAATGCAAAATTTATTTTTTATGTTATATTTATGTTTAATTCGAAATATTTGTATAACAAGTCATATAGCTTAGGTGCCTACTCTTTCATTTTCACAAGCCATAACATGTTTTAGATGCATGGAAATTCTAGTTATAAAATATGATTTTATGAAATTTAAAGGGTTAAATTGGAATTTGATATGCATTAAACAAATTCATAGATTAATTGGTTTAAAAGTTTTAAACTGGAAATTCTAAAATTATGGGCTTTATAAGTGCATTGACCGGTGCTTACACACGCGTATAACGCAAGCGCACGTACGTTCAAGTAGTATAAAAGTATCGATCCCACGAGGACTTAATACTTAAGCTAATTAATTTTATGAGGTCAAATAATTACTAGTATCTAACAGGTTGTTTGATTGATTGTGAAATGGTGACGATTCTAAATTTAAAAAACAAGAAAAATAAAAATTGCTTGAAAGTAGGGTTAAGAAAATTCAATATTAAAACTATCTATGGCTGTGAATCTTTCCAATATCATTTTAAAGATGAGTGGTTATTTCATAGTGGGGTAATATATTGATTTATTAACTTGGACACTAAATTATGTGAAAGCCTCTGTCGATGGTCAGACACAAATCCCAGTTTAACCCATTGAACCATATGTCTATGTCAACCAAATTATCTGGATTCATTAAGATTAAGTTCCAATTATGGTTACCCCCGCCCGACAGGTATATGTCTATCCTGTAGGAAATCTATTAAAGGGTATCTATCCTAAGGAAGATCGTGGGCTATTGAGTCTAAAGTCTTCAACTTAAAATTCCTATGTCTAGTTCATTTTAAGTTTACCTAGTTTATTAGTGGCCACTTAATAAAAAGCATTAAGATTAAGACTCAATAAATAAATCTTTATATTACCCAAACTATAATCTAATCCCTTATAAACCGGTGATATTGGAATTCATCACAACCCGAGATAACAAAATTTAGTTACAACACATAACTAGGGCTAGTAAAAACTTGAAAGTAAAATACATAAAGTAAAAATGATGAAAAGTAATTATGGTAAAGTAAAAACTGAAAAGTAAATTGCAATAAAATAAAATGCTAAGGTAAAATGATCAACTTTTACTATTTACTATTTAGATATCTCCCATAATATAATATATAACTTGTGATAACATTACCAACCAGCCATATAGGCGGTAACCTGATTAAGTCAAATTAAGTCCCAACAGCCATTAAGGCGGTAAAGATTTGTCCATGAACCTGCCATATAGGCGGTAAGAAAGTTTAATTACCAACCGACCAATCTGGCGATATCCTTGATTAGTCAAGTTTACTAGATTAAAATGAATTACCAACCGACCAATATAGTGCTATCCTTTTTACGTCAAATTTTAAATAGTAAATATATTATATTTAAGGGAGATTAATCTAAATAGCAATAGTAAAAAAATTACCTTTCACCCTAGCAGGGGAAGTTACCTCCTATGGTAAATAGTAAAAACGGTAAAAAATAAAGAAAGTAAATTACTATTATTACAGAACGTAATTAAAATTAATTACAAAACTAAAATTTAAAAGAAACTAGATAGAAAACTCATATTTATATCAAAGAAATGAGATAGAATGGTACATTTGAAACTGAAACATCGAGCTGAATTTATAGGCCTCGGGAGGCTCTAGGCGTCGCGACGCCAAGGCCTTTGGCGTCGCTACGCCAGCTTCTTTTGGTCGTGGCATGCTGAGGTGATGACATGTGGCGATTCTGGATAAGGTGACACGTGGCAAGGTGGTTGGAGCTCATTATTATGACACGTGGCGGTTCTGATTGGTCGATTCAGATTCTTATCCGCCACGTGTCAGATACGGATAAATGAGTCAATGATTGATGCTGACGTGGCGACACGTGGCAAAGTGACTGTCGGCACCATAGAATTGAGACACGTGGCACTTCGTGATGGCTGATGATAACGTGGCGGTGAGGTGGCACGTTGACTCGGTCAACTGATGATGTGGACGAAGCCGTGGCTGATAGATGGAGTGACACGTGGCGACACGTGGCGATGGTGACTGTCGGCACCGTAGGATGATGACACATGGCACGGCGCACGTTAGCAGATCGGCTGTGATGGTGACACGTGGCACAGCGCACGTTAGCAAAGTCAAACTTTTATTAGATTCTGACTTGTGGACCCGGCGCACGTTAGCACTGTTCGGCGCATGTTAGGCGTCGCGACGCCAAGGGTTTGCGCGTCGCGACGCGCCCAAATTACCAAATTGCCCATTTTTCTAATTTTCACTGTTTTGGTCCAAATCACCTCCAGAATGTCCTGAAACTTTATTTATCTACAAAATAACACAAAACCATCAAAATATTCAAAAGACTCAAGAAACTATACAAAATATTAGTTAAATGAGTGGGAATAGTGATATAATTACCATTCATCATGCATCATTCCATAGCCGATTCCAAATTGACGGTAGTGTGGTCTGCACTCGGGATACAACTCCACGTACCATTAGAATTTATAATGCGCTTATATTAATTAAATGATTTTATTGAAATTTTGTTCACTTTTAAATTTTAAATTTTAAACTTGTTAGTGCACTAATATTTTAAAAGTTAAAATAAATTAGGCCACTAACCTAACTTAATTAAATTAATTTAATTAAGTAAAATTATTAGTTGAGACTAATGGAAATTGTTGAATTAAAATTTTAAGAGTTAAAATTGGGAAGATCACTAATAGTGCACTAGTGTAAATGAAAGTTATGTTTTAGCCGCGCATAAATTTATAGACACTAGTCAATTAAAATATTAGATATTTTAAATAGAAACCTTAAATTTAAAATAGTGAATGGGAGAGGGATATACGATAATATATCTCATGATCTCCGTTGTTAGTCTGAAAATGTGAGATCCAAAGGTACCTCGAGACGACTTTATTTTCGTCGCCCTACAGATGGTGTCCATTTTGGGTCAATATCAAGTTTTGATTCCGAGAGGATAGGAACTCTAGGTGTATAGGCACTTCACTAGTTAAGTCCAAAGGTTCCGAAACAATGGGTTACACTCACGAAGGAATGATAAAATGTTAATCAAAATACCTTGATCAAATCAAATGATGGTTGGTTAATATAAGAATAAGAGGCATTCTTGTATATATTAATCAATTGAGATTGTCTTTATCTATCATGCAAATACTTGACCTACCCTACAACAACACTTATTTTTGTGGGATGATAGACTTCCGTGGTATAGTAATTCTCTTAGGTAACTAATTAATTATACATGGTTCATGCATCATGTTTAATTTTATGCCTAAATGATTGATATTTTTAATATGCGATGAATGAATTTTAAATGCATGTTTACTTTATTTATTTCAGCCATGGTTTCTCCAATAAATATTATTTTCTCTAACGATAAATTGACAAGAGAAATTTATTTGTAAAATGGAAAAGTAACATGAACGTCATTTTGGTCTCTTGAAGACCTTAAGTTTGTTTTGACGGAGGAGTGTCCTCTTGAGCCAGCCAGAAACTCTTGCCAAGATGTGCGCAATGCCTACCAAAAATGGATCGCAACTAATGAGAAGGCTCGCTGCTACTTGCTAGCAAGGATGTTCGAGGTTCTTGCTGCAAAGCATTAGCCTATGGCTACAACATCTTTGATTATGGAGTCAATACAGGGCATGTTCAGACAGCCTTTGAAGCGACAGCGTCATGAGGCCATGGTCTCAGTGATGACGGTTATGATGAAGGAAGGAACATCATTCGGAGAGCATGTCTTAAGGATGATGACCTATCTCAATATGGTCGAAACTCATGGAGCTCATATTGACGATCATAGCTAGGTGACCATGATCATGGAAACTCTTCCGAAGAGTTTCATACAGTTTAAAAAGCAACTATATTATGAACAAGTTATCTTGTACTTTTACACAACATCTAAATGAGCTCAACCATTACAAGTCTATGCTAGTGGATCCTAATAAGCCTAGTGGAGAGAAAATATTATCGAATCTTCTAAATCTGCAAGAATATTTGGTCTTAATCCAGGAAAATTAGGGAACATTAAGGGGTGTTTTAAGTGTGTTGTGGGGCTGTTTTTGGTGGAGAAATCAGACCTGAAACACTACTAGCGTTGACGTAAATCAGGGGATATTTCGGCAGTGAGCTGAGCAGATTTTTAGTCTAAAATGGATAACATCTGATCTACTGTTCGGGGACCGTTCGGGTGATGTTTTCGGGGCTTCGGGCTGAAATATTACTAAAATAGAAGAATAATTTCAGTAAGGAGTTGGTTATATTCGGCTGGACAAATGGAGGGCATAAATGTTAGGGATATGCCCTATACCCAACTTGTGGATGGGCTATATGTACATGTATTTGTAACATTTTCATTAATTAATAAAATGCAATATTTATTATACGTGTTTTACATAACTTATATGAATCTTCAACACTGTAATAAAGCCCTTGGAGTAATAAGACGATGGCTTCCACACATTATGAGAATCATTACTCTTAAATGTTCCTAGTCATAGTTTTGTGAATAATCTGGACGTTCACAAAGCGGAGAGACTAGCATGATAATATGATTCGCCCTTAAGTGGGGTAGTCGATATCATAGGCTACTAGCGGAGATCCGTCCGCTTGGTGTATCACATGGATGCATGAGTTGCTCGTGTCCATCGAACTGACCGCCGAAAGTTTTCATATGGAGTGTTTATCCCATGTGTATGTGAGAACTTTCATGTATCGATTATATGACTAGTCCTTAGACTTGAGGTCTTTACAATCTTATGTGTGGATCAAATAACTTTGACATTCTCCTTCCCCGGTTCAAAAGATCCGGTAATAATGGTATGATTGGGTCATTTGTTGAAACACATGAAGTTTGTAAAGATACAACGGAGAATCACCACTCTCTCGGATAATATTTTCTTATCATAGTAGTATTCCAGTTCGCAGGTTGATATGTGTGATCAATGCTTGAGACTGTGGCCACAGCGGAAGAATAATGTGAGATTCTTTTGTTAGCACGATTCATGACACTATCAACATCATACCTTTGACCATATGGGTAGACACTTTACGTAACCTAGGTCAATAAGTGGGGATACAGTGAGGCGATGGACCGTATCATATGTAAATCACATACAGAATGGGTATATATATCTTTCCTTCTCATTTGGGGGCCTTGGCACGTTGCTAGCTGTCAACCTTGGTCATTGAAATCGAATGACCATCTGATCGGAGGATAATTTATGTTCGATTAAATTATCACGATTCATTTCATGTCCAACTTGAGGGGAACCCAAAAGGTCACACACAACAAAGTCGAAATCAATGGTTAACAGTGCACAGTACAAATATAACAGCATATATTATTACTGTAGGAATTGTTCATAAATGGTTCAATGTGTTTAATTATTGAACATATCATTTATGAGGTTCCATAGTGGCTTAGGGATTGGTGAATGATGATAGGGGCACTTTGGGAATTGGAATAAAAAAATTATTATTCATATGAATAGTAAAATTTTTTGTTATTTGTTTTGAATTCCAATTCGGCCCAAACTTTTATTAGGGTTTTATAATCTCATTAAACCACTAAATTAAGATCCAATGGCTAAGAGTAAATTAGCTTTTATCCCACATCGGATTCTTAATTAATTTTGTTGTCTTTGGAGCACTATATAAACCCAAAGAATTTTTCACAAATTTTTACACCAACCTTTCATATATTGGGTTTATATAAGTGAGAAACTCTAAAGTTTAAATAGTAAGCCACTGATTTTGAGTATCCTTAAGTCTAATTGACTAGAGGAACCTCGAGTTAAAAGTTTTGAGGTATTTGCCTAGGCTAGCACCAAGGGAAAAATACTCGTGCACGCAAGGCGTAGTCTTGCCGTTGTGTTTTGGCTTTGGTGTGTGCATCTTTGGAGGCCACACACTTGGGTGGCTCTTTGGAACGTGGAAGAACTTGCTGAGTTCAAGATAAGCTTATAGATTGGAGGGAGGACTGGAGGAGTCTTCGGTTCAAGTAAGTTTTTTTCTTTTTTTTATTTTAATTAGAGTTCTTATGATAGTTAGCATGTTTAGGTTTATGTTCTTTGCATGTTTTAAAGTTTTATGCTTAGAATTTATAGTAACATGCCTAAACTTGTAAAATAATCAAAACAAATGGGTCTTGGGCAAAGGGAAAGCGGCATAATAATTTAGATTTTCCGCTGCGCACTCGCGGCCGCTTCCCAAAAGTGGTATCAACGCGCCGTTTTTATTTTGATTAGTTCTCTCTCATTTGAACTCGAAATTAGGTGTTTAAAGGAAAGATAACACCCTGAAATTAATTTTAGGCACAAGTTTTGCATGATTTGGTTAAGATTTGAATTGTGAAATTGGATTTAAATTTCACGCGTCTGCAGAAAAACGTGAATAGTAAATTTATTTGAATAAAATATAATGCAATATCATAATTAAATATTAATCAAAGTTATTTAATGCCTAAAATAATTCCAACATATTAAAACTCATATGCTTGATGATTCTATGTATGATTAGAATTGGCATGATTATTTTAGGGTGCAAGCATCTAGAGACTTTCTAAGAAATAGAGAGTGCATTGCTTATCCCTTAGCTAAGTAATTATTCCGTGATGAACTTAGAGATTTATTACCTTTAAGGCTAATAAATATAAATCACTTGTTTATAATAAAAGACATTATAAAAGATACAAGTGGGTTGGGACCAAGGGGTTAATAAAACTTTCCAAACTAAAGTTAATTTAACCAAATGTATTACTAGAGTTAGATAATGATTTGGTGTCTTCCTTCACTCACTACCTTTTTATAGCCAAAAGGAAAAACTGTGAAGACATCTAGATAATCATTTACTCAAAGTTTACCTTAAAACATATTTAAAGTGTTGGAATAATTTGGAGGATCGATTGTTTATTCCTATCACCAAGGCAATAAAAGCCTAAGAGGTAAGGGTATTTAAGAGAGTTCGCTCCACCCTCCCTCTGGGGAATTTTCAATGGAGGATTCCATTTGACAGTTATTCACTTAAACTTGCTAAAATCCTCAATAATAATTTAAGTCTAAAATTTGTCTCCCATTGTAAAGTATAGACCCAAAGAGCTTAAACCATATTGGCAGGACTAGGCTTTACCAGACTAACCAATACCAATTTGTCCCTAAATCATACTATTGACAATGGTTTTACTTTTCTGAGTCATAAGACGCAGCGACCCTTAGGCGTGGTCTTATAACTTAGTGGCAAAGATTGGGTGTCCACAAGGACTAGCATAAGCTATGACATGTTTGATTGCCCAACCCAATGATCAAGGAATTGTGATTTATATCATAAATTGGTTGGGAACCTACCTAATTTTCATATTTTATAACGACTGGCCCTAGTCGGAGTTATGAAATGATGATAATGGGATCCTTGCCCACAAGAAATCCATCATATTGGGGTTGATACGATTTGCTTAAAATTTTAAAACAATTGAGTGGGAGCAACTTCATAATATTAAAAACCATGTTATTATAAAACATTAATGAAAACATATTCCTAATTTTAACATTTTCTCTTAACAGGTGGGTTAAAATATTTCACAAACATTCAAATGGAAACAGAGTATCACTTCATTCTATCCTTGATGAGCATAAGCTCAAAGGGGACAACTACAATGACTGGTTTAGAAACCTTAAAATTGGCTTACGACAAGAAAAGATTTTATATATTCTTGAAAGACCATTTCCCTCAGAACCCGCAGAAGATGCTGACCAAGATACATTTGATGCTTGGAAGAAACACGTCGATGATGATGAGCAAGCAGTTTGCATAATGCTTAGCTCTATGTCGGACGAACTTCAGAAAGCTCACAAAGATATGGATGCTCAAACCATCATCTTTCACTTGAAGGAATTGTATGCAACTTCCGTTCATACCGTGAGATTCCAAGTGTCACGTGCCTTATTCCAAACAAGGTATAAGGAAGGATCTGTTAGTGGACATGTGCTTAAGATGATTGGCCACATTGAAAAATTGGCCAACCTCGGGTTCATCATGGATCATGAGATAGGTCACGATCTGATTCTTCAATCCTTACCAAAAGAATTCTCTAACTTTATTATGCAATTTCATCTGTCTGATAAATAAGCTACTTTAGCAGAATTACACAATCTGATAAAGCAAGCAGAGAAGGACTTGAAACCGAAGCTTAAAACCTCCATCATGCTTACTAGTACGGACCTGAAGCCACGAGGCTCAAAGAAAAATAAGGGCAAGGCCAAGGCTCCAGATTACCTAAAGCCCAATGGTAAGGTGGAGAAGAAAAAGGGAAATGGGAAATGTTTCTTTTATGGAAAGAAGGGTCATTGGAAGAAAGACTGTAGATCCTTGAAATCCAAGGAAGTTAGGGAAGCCCAAGAGGCCAAGAAGCCCAATGCTTCAGGTATGTTGTATATGATTGAACTATATTCTCAAAACTCTGAACCTTCTACTTGGGTTCTTGACACCGGTTGTGGGACTCACTTGTGTAACAATGTGCAGGGCCTGAGAAACAGTAGGAGACTCCGTCATGGGGAGGTTGACTTACGCATAGGTAATGGAGCAAAACTGGCTGCATTGTGCGTGAGACTTATTCATTAGTTTTGCCGAATGGTTTAGTTTTAGACTTAGAAGATTGTGTTTATGTACCTTCTCTAGTAAAGAACATCATTTCAATTTATTCTTTATGTAATAAAGGCTTTTCATGCCTAATAAGTTGTAATGAATGTTCTATTTATTTCAATGAAATACAATATGGAGATGGTATTTTGAATAATGGTATCTATGTCTTACAAACTAACGTGACTTTTTCATGAGCTTAGGTTTTTTTTTTCGCTTGTTGTTGCTTCATTTTTTTGGGCCGTGTATTCGCTTTTTGAACTTTTGTTCTTTGCTTGCGCTTGTAGCATTTTCCTGGGGGATGCCCCTTATACAATTGTACAAAAAACACCTTTTTGGAATATATTTGTAACCTTTTCCAAAAAAAAAGTCTTACAAACTAACAAAGAATGTTCAACCTCTAATATATACAACGTTAACTCGAATAATCTCAATGAATCACTTCTATGTCACAGTCGCTTAGGTCATATCAATGAAACAAGATTAACTAAGCTACATAAGGATGGGTATTTCAAACCCTTCAAATATAAACCTTATAGAACTTGTGAGTCTTGTTTACTTGGTAAAATGACCAAATTACCCTTCAAAGGTAAAGGACAGCGTGCAGCGGAGACATTAGAACTCTTACACTCTGATGTATGCGGACCAATTTTAGTCACCGCTAGAGGTGGATTCTCCTACTTCATTACCTTTATCGATGATCATTCGTGATATGGGTATGTGTACCTTATGCGGTATAAATCTGAAGCCTTTGAGAAATTCAAAGACTTAAAGGCTGAAGTAGAAAACCAGCTTAATAAAAGTATTAAGTCACTAAGGTCTGACCAAGGTGGTGAATACTTAAGCAATAAATTTCAAGATTACTTGAGAGAAAATGGCATTGTTTCCCAGTGGACTCCTCTAGGAACTCCACAGCATAATGAGGTCTCCGAAAGGAGAAATCAGACATTATTAGATATGGTCCGATCAATGATGCCAGACACAGATCTACCTCTTTCATTTTGGGGTCTTGCTTTAGAAACTGCAACACTACTACTAAACCAAGTTCCTTCCAAGATTATTAGTCAAACATCATATGAGTTATGGTCTGGGAAACGTCCTAGTCTTAGTTATCTAAGAGTTTGGGGATGTAACGCATATGTCAAGCTCACACAAACTAACAAATTAGATGATAGGTCAGTTAAATGTAAGTTTGTAGGATATGTATTAAACTCAAGAGCATACGTGTTCTACGTCCCAAATGAACAAAGAACACTTGTCTCACGAAATGCTAAATTTCTAGAGAATGAATTCCTTCTCAAGAAATATAGTGGGAGTAGACTTGACCTCGATGAGGTACGAGAAGAACAAACTAACATAGAACTAAACCCCAGGCCCCTCAAAAGGGCAGCGACGGAACAACCACAAGGTTATGAACTCAGAAGGTCTGGTAGGAAAAGACATGAGTCTGGAAGATATGGTTTCTATATTGATGAGGAACATGATCAGGTCATTGATAATGACGATCCCACCAGTTATGACGAAGCAATGCGTGACATTGATTCAGTCAAGTGGCTTGAGGCCATGAAATCCGAAATAGACTCTATGTATCAGAATCAAGTCTGGGACTTGGTAGATGCACCTGAAAGGATAAACCCATAGGCTTTAAGTGGATTTACAAGCGTAAAACTGATGCAGAAGGCAACATCCAAACCTATAAGGCTAGGTTGGTGGCGAAAGTTTATAGAAAAATCCAAGGAATTGACTATGACGAAACTTTCTCGCATGTTGCAATGATAAGTCCATTCGAATTTTACTGGCACTAGCTACACACTTTGATTATGAGATTTGGCAGATGGATGTCAAAACAACTTTCCTTAATGTGAACCTCGTAGAGGAAGTCTATATGACACAACCTGAGGGGTTTGCATCTAAGGATGATCATAATAAAGTATGCAAGCTTAAATGATCCATTTATAGACTCAAGCAAGCCTCCAGAAGTTGGAATATACGATTTGATAAGACAATCAAAGAATTTGACTTCATCAAAAATGTAGACGAGCCTTGTGTTTACAGGAAAAGTAGTGGAAGTGCTGTTGTATTTCTTGTATTATTTGTCGATGACATATTAATCAGCGGGAATGATATTCCCATGATGCAAGCCACCAAGCAATGGTTATCTCATAATTTCTCCATGAAATATTTGGGAGAAGCAGCCTACATCCTCGGTATTAAGATCTATCGTAATAGATCTAAGAGATTGTTAGGACTTTCTCAATATACGTACATAGATAAAGTTTTGAAAAGATTCAAAATGGAAGATTCAAAAAGAGGTAATTTACCTACTTGTCATCGAATCAAATTATCTAAGGAGCAATGTCCACATTCTTCTTCAGATAGATAGCGTATGAGTAGAATCTCATATGCTTCAGCAATAGGATCGATCATGTACGCCATGCTATGTACAAGACCTGATGTCTCTTATGCTCTTAGCATAACGAGCAGGTATCAGGCACATCCTGGTGAGCAACACTGGGCAGCTGTCAAAACAATCCTCAAGTATCTGAGAAGAACTAAGGATGTGTTTTTGACATACGGAGATTGTTCTGAGAAAAAAGTCCTTGGTTACTGTGATGCGAGCTTTCAGACCGATATGGATGACAACAGATCACAAAGAGGATATATGTTTACTTTAATGGCGGTGTTGTAAGTTGGAAAAGCTCAAAGCAGTCAACTACAGCAAACTCCACCACTGAAGCCGAGTATATTGCAGCATCTGAGGCAGCATTGGAGGGAGGACTGGAGGAGTCTTCGGTTCAAGTAAGTCTTTTTCTTTCTTTATTTTAATTAGAGTTCTTATGATAGTTAGCATGTTTAGGTTTATGTTCTTTGCATGTTTTATGAGTTTTCTGCTTAGACTATATAGTAACATGCCTAGGCTTGTAGAATAATAAAAACAAATGGGTCTTGGCCAAAAGGAAAGCGGCATAATAATTTTTATTTTCCGCTGCACACTCGCGGCCGCTTCCCAAAAGTAAAAAAACTTTCTAGACCGATCCAGAGTGCCTAAGGTGTTCCGTTGCGCTAGGAAAATAGTTCCTACAACATAACCCCAGCACCAACACGAGTGGCCACAGATAATGATGGGGTGAATGATATGTCAGAAGAAGAACTAGAGGAAGAAGATGGTGTTGAGCAGAGGGAGCTGCAAACCGCTCTATCAGAAGCTACATGATCATCCACATATTTGTATGATGAAAGATCTCTAGAAACAAGTGAACCTCAAGTACGAAGATTTGAGCGAGGCTAGATTCCATCAAAAAAAATACTCAGGATCTGATTATTTTCTGCTTAATGATGAGAGGAGCCATAAAGTTTCAAGGAAGCGGTATCTCATAAAGACAAAGGAAAATGGTTGCATGTAATGAAGGATGAAATAGAATCTCTGTAGAAAAATCGTACTTATGAGATAGTCAAGCTCCCGCAAGGCATGAAGGACTTAAGAATAAATGGGTGTTCAAGCTAAAGAAAGATGGCAGCGAAAATTTGGTGAACCACAAAGCCCGGTTTGTAGTCAAATGATTCCTACAGAAAAAAGGAATCGACTTTGATGAATATTTTTCACCGGTTGTAAAAATGGCTTCAATCCAAGTTATCCTAGGATTAGTAGCTACTTTGAACTTAGAGCTTGAACAGATAGATGTTAAGACAATATTTCTTCATGGTGATCTAAATTTAGAAATCTACATGGAGTAGCCATAAGGTTTCAGGAAAAGTGAATGTTGTTTGTAAGTTGAAGAAGAGCTTGTACGACCTCAAGCAAGCACCAAGGCAGTGGTACAAGAAGTTTGACTCATTCATGGTGAGTCCAGGCTATAAAAGAACTACAGCAGACCGGTGTGTTTACATTCAAAGTTTTTTAGATGGAAATTTCATTGCTCTTTTATTATATATAGATGACATGTTGATCGTTGGACCAGAAGCAGCGAAGATCAGCCAGGTGAATAAGGAACTCTCTAAGTCTTTTGACATGAAAGACTTATGATTAGCTCAATAGATTTTAGGAAAGCAAATAGTTTGAGACAGAAGGAATAAAAGATTGTCGCTTTCACATGAGACTTATATTGAACGGGTAATCAGTAGATTCGATATACAGAAAGCCAAACTTATCCGCATTCCGCTAGCACACAACAGACCGGTGTGTTTACATTCAAAGTTTTTTAGATGGAAATTTCATTGCTCTTTTATTATATATAGATGACATGTTGATCGTTGGACCAGAAGCAGCGAAGATCAGCCAGGTGAATAAGGAACTCTCTAAGTCTTTTGACATGAAAGACTTATGATCAGCTCAATAGATTTTAGGAAAGCAAATAGTTTGAGACAGAAGGAATAAAAGATTGTCGCTTTCACATGAGACTTATATTGAACGGGTAATCAGTAGATTCGATATACAGAAAGCCAAACTTATCCGCATTCCGCTAGCACACAACTTCAAACTGAGCAAGCGTTTGTGCCCCTCATCCAAGAAAGCGATAGAATATATGTCATCGATACTATATTCTTCAGCAGTTGGAAGTCTAATGTATGTCATGGTATGTACCAGGCTAGATATTGTTCATATAGTGGGTGTAGTGAGTCGTTTTCTCTTTAACCCAGGAAAACAACACTATGAGGTAGTCAAATGGATTCTGTGGTAAATCAAGAGTACATCGAAGTTATGTATGTGCTATGGGGGAGCTGATCCAATCTTGGAAGGCTATACAGATTGATGAGCGGAAAATATATCAATATTTACCGCCATTTTTACTTAATATTTTGTATAGTTTCTCGGGTTTTATGACTGTTTTGATGTGTTTTTATTTATTTTACAGATAAAATAAAATTGGGAGTCATTGGAATCATTCAATATGAAATATGGAACAAATAAGGGCAAAATCTGGACTTGACATTTGGATTTTGGAGGTTGAAAACTTGAAATGACGTTCTAATGGACTACAATTTCGAAAATTTAAACTTTGCGTAATTTTCATATATTTTCCATAACCTTTTACTCCGATGTCGGATTGAGGTGATTCAAGTTCAGATTAACGAAGACTCAAAGATCTACAACTTTAAAGTTTATAAGATTTTCGAATTCGGAATTTTTCATGATCGAAATTGATGAAAAATCTGAAATTATGTTATGTTCAATTACTAAAGTCATTATCAAAAATAAAAATTGCCAAACTTCCACCAAACATACTTGCATGTTTGGTAAAGTGTTTGGTGCCATATTTTGTGCCATGTTTGGTGGAGTGTTTGGTGCCATGTTTGGTGGAGAATTTGGTGCCATGTTTTGTGCAATGTTTGGTGTCATGTTTGGTGGAGAAATTGGTGGATATATTTGTGGAGAAATTGGTGGAGGTAAAATTTTGCCTATAAATACCAAGCCATTTCATTTGTAAATTTCATACTTTCCTTAGTTTCTTGAATAAGAATTAAGGATTGTATCTTGTGTGTTTTATTTTTTAGTTTTGTAATGTATTTTTATTTTTATTTTTAATAGTAATAATTGCTTGTGTGTTTTTACTTTCTTTTATGTTTAGTAGTTAATTTCCACTGGGGAAGGGTGAAACCTTTAATATGATAAGGTAGATTAATCTCACTTAATTTTTAATATGGAAATTATAATTCAATAATATGGATTGAAGTTGATACCGCCTTAATGGCAGGTTTTATTTATTTGATATAATGTGACACCGCTTATATGGTCGGTCTTTAGGTGATAGATTATTACCGCCTATATGGCTGGTTTATGGACAAATAATAATACCGTCTTTATGGCTGGTTTGACTTAATTGGGTAATACTGATAATTTCTATATTATAATAAAGTGAGATTTCTACATTTGAAATATTAAAGGTGAATCCCCTAACCCCAGCATTTTATTTTTATTCTAGGGAAGTGATGAAATACAATATTCATTAGTGTAATAATTGATTTAATTATATTATGTTTAATACTGTAGTTTATTTATTGAATTTTAAGTTTAATGCTTCTTGTTGCCTGATCACCAATAAGATTGATGGGGTAAACTTAAAATGAACTTGGAAAAGAGATTTTAGGTTTCAGCATTAGATTCAATAGCTCACGATCTCACCTTAGGGTATGGTGACCCTTAGGTAGATTTCCTTCCAGGATAGACATAGACTTGTGGCGGAGGTAGCCATAATTGGAACTTGAACTTAATGAATTCAGGTAACTTGGTTAACATAGACATATGATTAATTAGGTTATTCTGGGTGTTTGCATCTGACCATCGGAAAGGGCTTTTGCATATATTCGTGTTCCAAGTTAGCAAACTGATTTATTACACATCTATAAGAGAATCAATTCATCATTAGAATAATATTGTGTGGAATCACAACCCTAGATATTTGTGTCTTTTGTTTATTTTCCTTAGTATTTTCTTTTGTGTTTTTATTTATTTATTTATTTAGCAAATCCACATTCAACCAACCAATCAAGCAATCATTCCATTCTCCCCTTAATTAGATACATGTAAATAAATAGTATCAATAATTAATAACAACAATAGAAATTAAGTCATCGTGGGATCGATACATTTTATACTACTTGACCAATATGTGCGCTTGCGTAACGTGTGGTTATCACCAATCACAGATTCAGATATGGCAGAAGACCTTGATGGTAGAAAATCTACATCAGGTTTTCTCTACACTTTTGCAGGGGGAGCTATGTCAATGCAGTCAAGATTGCATAGGTGTATTGCATTATCCATAATAGAAGCTGAGTATATTGCAACAGCGAAAACAGGAAATGAAATGTTATGGTTAAAGCACTTTCTCTAAGAATTATGGATCAAGCAGACAGAATACAAGATACATTGTGATAGTCAGGGTGCTCGAGACTTTAGCAAGAACTCAATGTATCATTCCTGGATGATGCACATCGATATCTGCTATCATTGGATACGCGAGTTGATGGATCAACAACTGTCGAGACTAGTGATGATCCATACAGATGATTTGGTGCCATATTTTGTGCCATGTTTGGTGCCATATTTGGTTTCATGTTTGGTGGAGATATTGGTGGACGCAAAATTTTGCCCATAAATACCAAGCCATTTTATTCGTAAATTTCATACTTTCATTGGTTTCTTGAATAATAATTGAGGATTGTATCTTGTGTGTTTTATTTTTTAGTTTTGTAATGTATTTTTATTTTTTATTTTTAGTAGTAATAATAGCTTGTGTGTTTTTACTCTCTTTTATGTTTAGTAGTTAATTTCCGCTGGGGGAAGGGTGAAACCTTTAATATGATAAGGTAGATTAATCTCACTTAATTTATAATATGAAATTATAATTCAATAATATGGATTGAAGTTGATACCGCCTTAATAGCTGGTTTTATTTATTTGACATAATGTGACACCGCCTAGATGGTCGGTCTTTAGGTGATAGATGATTACCGCCTATATGGCTGGTTTATGGATGATGAGCGGAAAATATATCAATATTTACCGCCCCTTTTACTTAATATTTTGTTTAGTTTCTCGGGTTTGATGAATGTTTTGATGTGTTTTAGTTTATTTTGCAGATAAAATGATATTGGGACACAATGAAATCATTTAGGATGAAATGTGGGTCAAATAAGGGCAAAAATTGGACTTGACATATTAATTTTGGAGATTGGAAACTTGAAAGGGCGTTTTAACGAAGTGCAGTTTTGGAAATTCCAATTTTGCGCATCTGTCATATTTTGGGCATAACATTTTGCTCCGATATCAGATTGAGCTGATTCAAGTTACAGATTAAAGAAGACTCAAATATCTACAACTCTGAAAGACAAAATAATTTTGAATTCTGAAGATTTCATGCCCAAAATTGATGAACCATCGAGAAGTGTGTTGTGTGTAATTATTAAAGTCATTTTCAATCATTTTCAAAGAAAAAAATAAATTAATAAATAAATAATAAAAATTATCAAATCACTACCAAACATGATAAGCAATTAGTGGAGCAATTAATAATGGATTTGGATAAGCAATTAGTGGAGCATTTAGTGGAGCAATTAATAATGGATTTGGTGGATGATTTGATGGAGGCAAAATTTTGCCTATAAATACCAAGCCATTTCATTTGTAAATTCATACTTTCTTCTAAAAAATTCCTTAAGAATACTAAGAAGATTTTATCTTGTTTTTTTATTTACAGCTTTCAGTAATTAATTTCCGCTTTCACACTTTCTTTTCTTTACTTTCAGTTTTTACTTTCCGTAATTTACTTTTACGCACAATACTTTTCTTTCTTTATTTTCAGTTTTTACTTTTCAGTAATGAGGATGTAACTCCCCTTTGCTGGGGTAAGAGGTAAAACTTTTATTACTAATATTTAGATTAATCTCCCTTAATTATAATATATAAACTAGTTAAAACCAGATTTAACGAGGATACTGCTATATCGGTCGGTTGGTAATTATTTAAATTTGTTTTAACATGACTAAACTGGATACCGCCTGATTGGTCGGTTGGTAATTAATTATTAATTTGACTTAATCAAGATACCGCCTATATGGTTGGTTGGTAATTATCATGCAAAGTTAATATATTATATTAAGGGAGATATCTAAAATAGAAGTAATAAAAATGGATCCTTTTACCTCACCATTTTCTTTTATTGTACTTTTGCTTTATTTACTTTTTAGCAATTTACTTTCAGCATTTATTTTTCATTAATTTCTTTCAGCATTTACTTTTCAGCATTTAATTTTCAGTATTTTACTTTATGTCTTTTATTTTATTTAAGTTTTTTACTACCCGTAAATATGTGTCGTAACTAAGCCAGTTATCTGGGGTTGTGATGAAATCTAATATCACCGGTTTATAAGGGGTTAAATTATAGTTTGGGTAATTTAATGGTTTACTTATTAAGTCTTAAGCTTAATGCGTCTTGTTAACTGGCCATTAATAAGATTGATCTGGTAAATCTAAAATAAACTTGACAAAGGAATTTTGGGTTACGGCCTTAGACTTAATAGCTCACGATCTTCCTTAAGGATATATAACCCTTTAATAGATTTCCTTACAGGATAGACATAGACCTGTCGGGCGGGGGTAACCTTTATTGGAACTTAATCTTAATGAATCCAGGTAATTTGGTTGACATACACATATGGTTCAATTGGGTTATACTGGGTATTTGCGTCTGACCATCGACAGAGGCTTTCGCATGATTTAGTGTTCCAGGTTAGTAAACCGATATATTACACAAACATGAAATAACCACTTCATCTTTTAAAAAGATATTGGAATGATTCACAACCCTGGATAGTTTTATAAATTTGAATTTTCTTCAATTTACTTTCAAGCAATTTTATTTACTTATTTTAATTTTAAAGTCACCGGCCAATCAAACAATCAATCCATTAGATACTTGTAAACATTTAACTTCATAAATTGATAACAAAATTTTTTAAGTCATCGTGGGATTGATACTTTTTATACTACTTGAACGATACGTGCGCTTGCATTTTACGCGTGTGATTACGCACTGATCAAGTTTTTGGCACCGTTGCCGGGGACTTATTTATCTTTCACTATTAGTTTAGAGGTTAGATACGTTACTTGTATCTACTTTCTTTTTACTTATTATTTTTGTTTTCTTATGTTTCAGGTTCTCAGAAAATACATGAGACGAACCAAAAGCTTTGAACTCCGACCGCTCGACCCAGAAATTGAAAGAACCATCAGACAGTTGAGAATGGAAAAGCGTGAAGGCCAAGAAGCTTTAGTCAACATGGAACCTGAACCTTTGGAGGTTGCACCACCAATTCCCATTCGAGACAGAACCATTCCGGTGGTTGAAGACTTCATTTCTTGTATTGTACTTCCTCTCTTACAAGCAAATGCGTGTGACATCAAAATATACATCCAGATGATTCAGCAGTCAGTTCAGTTTGGGGGAAATGCAACTGAAGATCCTAATGCCTACATCAGTAACTTCCTGGAAGTTTGCGGTGATTTCAACTACAACTGAGCAGCTGAAGAAGCTATGAGACTACGAGTTTTTCCATATTCCTTGAAAGACATAGCCAAAGCTTGGCTACATTCACTACCAGCAGGTTCCATCACAACTTGGAACACTCTAGCCACAAAATTCCTTGCAAAGTACTTTCCATCAGCAGAACTGTAAAGTTGAGGAATGACATCACATCTTTTGTACAACAAGATTCAGAATCCCTTTGCAAAGCTTGAGAAAGATTCAAATATTTACTCCGGAAATGTCCTCACCATGAGATTGCAAAATGGCTACAAGTTCAAACCTTTTACAATGGACTTTCTGGAATAATGAGAACCACAATTGATGCTGATGCTGGAGGAGCGCTAATGGCAAAAGGAGAAGATCAAGTCTGGGACCTAATTGAAGAAATGGCCAACAAGAATTCCTTGTGGCCAACAGAAAGGAGCTTGATCCAACGAATTACTGGAATTTATGAAGTTGGAGCCAACACTGCAATGAATGCCAAGCTGGATCAGATATTTAAATTCATGGAAACTCTCAGCATAAGTTAATATTGGATCCACAAGTTCACCATATGGAGGAGCACCAAGCCCAACCAATATAAAAAGACGGAAATTATGTCAACAATTTCAACAGACAGGGGAACAATCCATATTCCAACACCTACAACCCATGGTGGAGGAATCATCACAATTTCACATGGAGCAACAATTCAGGGCAAATGAACAACCCACCACCCGAATTCCAACAACAGAACAAAGGCCAGGAGCAGGCAAATGAATCAGGAATAACAGAAGTGTTGACCCACTTGAAAAAGATAGAAGCAAAACATGACTCTCAAGCAGCAAGATATGATGCTATGTTTCAATCCCAAGTAGCATTAATTCAAATTCAATCTGCTTATATTAAAGCACTGGAGAATCAAATTGGACAACTGGCCAATGCTCAGAGTTACAGACCGCCAGGTAACCTTCCTAGCAACACTGAACCAAATCCGAGGAACATGGGGAAGGAGCAATGTCATGCCATCATATTAAAAAGTGGTACTGAAATTAACAAAAATGTTGGAGTCAAGGCAACAATTGAAGAAGTTCCAAAAGATGCAGTTCCACAGATGGAGGAAAAAGAAGCAAAGGAAAAAGATCAAGAAAGAATCACTTTACCTCCACATTTTCCTCAACGACTCCAGAAAAACAAATTGGATAAACAGTTTGCTCGATTCTTGGAGGTGTTTAAAAAGCTGCATATCAGCATTCCATTTGCGGAAGCGTTGGAAAAAATGCCCAGCTATGTCAAATTCATGAAAGACATTCTTTCACGAAAACGGAGATTGGGAGATTACGAGACAGTAGCATTGACAGAAGAATGCAGCGCCATCATTCAGAGGAAGCTTCCCCCAAGTTGAAAGATCCTGGCAGTTTCACCATTCCCTGCATCATAGGAGAACATAACTTTGGTAGGGCTTTATGTGATTTAGGTGCAAGTGTTAACTTAATGCCTTTTTTTATTTTCAGGAAACTACATATTGGAGAAACAATGCCCACTTCAGTCTCTCTACAACTTGCTGATAGAACACTAGTATTTCTGAGAGGCGTAGTTGAGGATGTGGTGGTTAAGGTTGACAATTTCATTTTCCCAATAGATTTTATTGTCCTTGATATGGAGGAAGACGCAGATATGCCAATCATCCTCGGGAGACCGTTCTTGGCTACAGGTCAAACCATTATTGATGTACAAAAAGGAGAATTAACCATGAGGGTACATGACCAAGAAGTAACATTCAATGTTTTCAAGGCCATGAATTTCCCAGATGATGAAAAGAAGGAGGAATGTTTCAGACTTGATGTGATACACATACCATTCAGAACTCCAATGCAATGCAAAGTTCTACTGACAAACTTAAAACATGTCAATTGCATGTGGAGCCTGAAGATAAAGCGTCTTGTGCATTAAAAATGTAGATTCTTACACTACAAGCAACATAAGAGAAAAAGTTCCACCAGCTCAACGAATTGGAGGAATTTCACAATCAGCCTTTTGAGGATGCCAAATTGTACAAAGAAAAGGCAAGGAAAAGACATGATGAGAAGTTAGTGCGCATACAACTGGAACCAGGGCAGAAGGTACTGTTAAATAAATCAAGGGTGAACCAAAATCACGGTGGTCGGGTCCATTTGTGATCACCAAGTTTTACCAGACAGATCCGTTGAGATACATGATCCCAACTCCAACAAAACATTCAAGGTTAAAAACAAGCGTGTCAAGCACTACTGGGGAGAATCATTTGAGCGACAAAAAGAAAGTGTCACACTTTCAAATCCAGCCTAACGTTCGAGAAGTCACGTCTAGTTGACGACATTAAACTTAGCGCTCGCAGGGAGGCAACCCATGCAATTTGTGTATATATTATGATCTGGTGTGTTTTAATTTTGTGTGTTTAATTTTTTCAGATTAAGACATTTCAGGATAGAAGAAGTTTCGCAAATCTTCACAAGCAATTTCATTCTCTCCCTCAAAACTCTCTGATGAAAGTCTACAAAGCTCGCTTGGAACGGATGAAACTACTGATGATCCATGATATTCCTAATGACATTCGTTGGGTAATTGAAGCACGGGTCCGATTGGCAGGTGAGTCTTATGACTCTTTTATTTCACATATGCCTGGTTTTGGAAGAAGCACCTATGCAAAGAAAGTAGTGCTAAGCAAATAGGTGTTTGTTACAAATGTGCACGTTGGAATTGCAATACTCATTGTCGTTATTTAGGAATGGTGTCTGATAATCGCGAAGATAAAATTAAATTCATTAGGGATGGCTTGAGTAAGGAGTCTGAAGATGATATATCTTCAACTCTTGAGACGCATCCCAGTGGATATGTTCATATAGCCATTCGCAAATTACATACACAATTCCAAAAAGAAAGACAATAGTTAAGTCTTGGGAATCTGACTAAAAAAGACCTTGTTTGCCAATTTATAAGAAAATTGGATGGGAAGCTTGTCCCTGACGCATAGACGTCAATCAAGCCGCTACTTTTCTTGTACATATTATATCTATTTGTCTTTTCCTAATAATTGTAATTTGTTTTGTTGTTTTCTTTTATTTTCTCCGACAGGATCCAGACTTTTTTGACTATCACGATTTATTTTACTGTTAACTACTAATCGTCCTTTGGAAGATACCTGTGCTATTATTTTACTCACCCTTTTCAGGTATTACAATTCAACTCATCATTGCACTTTTGAAGACATCCAGAGTAAAACATGGAAGCCACTTCAAGAAGACGAGTTGAAAATATCTGTGTGTTTTGCGGTACTAGTGTTGGTGTTAAGCCACAATACGTAGAGGCAACACATGAATTGGGTCGAGTCTTAGCTGCAAGGAATATGCACTTTGTATATGGCGGAGGCAATCTTGGACTAATGGGATGTTTTAAAGCGTACTGTACAGGAAGAGGCAGTCAGTTTTTTGGAATCATCCCAAAACCCTTGGCGGAGGCAAATCTTATCATCAAGAGGAACTCAAACGAGAAGAACTATGTGCCAGGTAGTCTGAACGACTGGTAGAAATGATTAACCGTGCTTATGCTTTTATTGCTTTCCAGGTGGCTTGGGTACATTGGAGGAATTTTTACATTTATCTTGGGCGAACCTGAACATACACCAGAAACCGCTTGGACTGTACAACGTTGAAGGATTTTATGATTTTCTTTTGTTGTCTTGTGATTGATGAGTCCGGAAAGAAAATGGAAAGATTCGTGTCAAAATCTTTAAAAGAACTCTTCTTCACTACCAGAACTGAAATGACCTATCCTTTCAAAGATAAATTGGTCTGAGGACGATCGTGGTAAGAGGCGTAGGATTAATCAGGATCTTAACCTTTAACTTTTCGGTGTAGAATTTCAGCTAACCAGGTACTATCTTCTAAACTCTTCTTCTACTTTTTAAGACATTGGGGACAATGTCTCATTTAGGTTTTGGGAGGTTTTTGGGAGGGATTAGTTGATTTTAGTATATTATTTTTAGTTGTGTGTTGTTTTTTTATTTTTAGTCCAAATTTTTTTGAAAAATACAAAAAAATTGAAAAATTTCAAAAATTACAAAAAAATTTTGCGTTTTGTTTTTATTTTGACTAAAAATGTGAAATTGGTAAGAGATAGCTGAGTAAGGAGTTTCCACTCCTGAGACGTATCTCAAACCTAATTCGGAAACAAGTTATTTTTGTTTATTTCCTTTTAAATTATTTAATTTGTAAATTCTCCATAAAACTGATTAATTAAAATGGATCTTCATATACTCAGTTGACAGGTATTATCAGCATACATGGTAACATACAACATGAGCTGTAATTGAAAAGTTTGAAATATTCAGTGCTCTAGTTTAATTGGAGGAAGCATCTATAAAAAGCGATGGAGTAAAAAAAAACGTATGAGATCCGAGTTATTAAGTCTGTAAGGGTGTTTTACACTAGTGCCTTAAAGCCAACTGGTTTGGGAGTCACTGGCCCAAAGCTCGCTACATGGATCAAGGATGTTGCAAAAAAATATATATATCTGAAGTCTGAGTAATTAAGTCCGTAGGGGTATCTTAACATCTGGTGCCCTAAAACCAACTGGTTTGGGAGCCACCGACCCAACACTCGTTACATAGATGGAAGATATTATATATAAATAAAAAAAATAATCAAAAATCAAAGAAAAAAATCAGAAAAATCAGAAAAATTATTCCATTGCTGCAAAAAGAGTGTGAATTCTGATAAAACTTTAGGACAAAAATATTACTCTCTTATCAACTGCCTTTGTGACTATTGTGGGCAAAAATGAGTTGATTAATATTTTGTCGGCTGTGCATATGGAGAATGGTAAATATAATCGGAGAATTTACTTATTCAGTAATTTAGAAGAAAGAAAACACCTAGTAACTTGGAGTAGAAGTTTCACATGATTAGTCACTAACTTTTTATTCTCTTTTCTCTGTCTTTTTGCTTTTGTGGTGCATTAGTTTTATTATCTTCTTCTTACTTTTGTAAAAAGTTTGTGGGTATCGTTGCTGTAAGCCCTCACGATACTATAACTCGTCCACTAGGGACACCCAGGGGGTTAAAGGCTTGTTGCATATGCTAAATGCAACCGTGTATCCCTACGAAAGTGGCTTAGTTTAATTTTAATTGTTTTTCTTGTATTTTATTTTATTTTTTTGCTTGAGGACTAGCAAAATATTAGGTTTGGGAGTGTGATGAGCGGAAAATATATCAATATTTACCGCCCATTTTACTTAATATTTTGTTTAGTTTCTCGGGTTTGATGAACGTTTTGATGTGTTTTAGTTTATTTTGCAGATAAAATAAATTGGGACATAATGAAATCATTTAGGAAGAAATGTGGGTCAAATAAGGGCAAAAATTAGACTTGACATATTAATTTTGGAGATTGGAAACTTGAAAGGGCGTGTTAACGAAGTGCAGTTTTGGAAATTCCAATTTTGCGCATCTGTCGTATTTTGGGCATAACTTTTTACTCCGATATCGGATTGAGCTGATTCAAGTTCTATATTAAATAAGACTCAACGATCTACAACTATGAAAGACAAAATAATTCTAATTCTGAAGATTTCATACCCGAAATTGATGAACCATCCAGAAGTGTGTTGTGTGTAATTATTAAAGTCATTTTCAATCATTTTCAAAGCAAAAAATAAATTAATCAATAAATAATAAAAAATATCAAATCACCCCCAAACATGATAAGCAATTAGTGGAGTAATTAATAATGGATTTGGATAAGCAATTAGTGGAGCATTAGTGGAGCAATTAATAATGGATTTGGTAGATGATTTGATGGAGGCAAAATTTTGCCTATAAATACCAAACAATTTCATTTGTAAATTCATACTTTCTTCTAAGGAATTCCTTAAGAATACTAAGAAGATTGTATCTTATTTGTTTATTTACAGCTTTCAGTAATTAATTTCCGCTTTCGTACTTTCTTTTCTTTACTTTTCAGTTTTTACTTTCCGCAATTTACTTTTACGCACAGTACTTTTCTTTCTTTAATTTTCAGTTTTTACTTTTCAGTAATGAGGAGGTAACTCCCCTTTGTTGGGGTAAATGGTAAAACTTTTATTACTAATATTTAGATTAATCTCCCTTAATTATAATATATAAACTAGTTTAAACCTGACTAAACGATGATACTGCCATATTGGTCGGTTGATAATTATTTAAATTGGTTTTAACCTGACTAAACTGGATACCGCCTGATTGGTCGGTTGGTAATTAATTATTAATTTGACTTAATCTGGATACCGCCTATATGGCTGGTTGGTAATTATCATGCAAAGTTAATATATTATATTAAGGGAGATATCTAAAATAGAAGTAATAAAAGTGGATCCTTTTACCTCAGCATTTTCTTTTATTGTACTTTTACTTTATTTACTTTTCAGCAATTTACTTTCAGCATTTACTTTTCAGCAATTTACTTTTCAGCAATTTACTTTTCAGCAATTTACTTTCAGCATTTACTTTTCAGTATTTTACTTTCAGCATTAATTTTCAGCATTTACTTTCAGCATTTAATTTTCAGTATTTTACTTTATGTCTTTTATTATTTAAGTTTTTACTACCGTAAATATGTGTCGTAACTAAGCCAGTTATTTGGGGTTGTGATGAAATCTAATATCACCGGTTTATAGGGGTTAAATTATAGTTTGGGTAATTTAAAGGTTTACTTATTAAGTCTTAAGCTTAATGCGTCTTGTTAACTGGCCATTAATAAGATTGATCTGGTAAATCTAAAATAAACTTGACAAAGGAATTTTAGGTTACAGCCTTAGACTTAATAGCTCACGATCTTCCTTGAGGATAGATAACCCTTTAATAGATTTCCTTACAGGATAGACATATACCTGTCGGGCGGGGGTAACCGTTATTGGAACTTAATCTTAATGAATCCAGGTAATTGGTGTTGACATAGACATATGGTTCAATTGGGTTATACTGGGTATTTACGTCTGACCATCGACAAAGGCTTTCGCATGATTTAGTGTTCCAGGTTAGTAAACCGATATATTACACAAACATGAAATAACCACTTCATCTTTTAAAAAGATATTGGAAGGATTCACAATCCTGGATTGTTTTATAAATTTGAATTTTCTTCAATCTACTTTCAAGCAATTTTATTTACTTTTTTTAATTTTAAAGTCACCACACAATCAAATAATCATTCATTAGATACTTGTAAACATTTAACTTCATATATTGATAAAAAAAAGGTTTTAAGTCCTCGTGGGATCGATACTTTTTATACTACTTGAACGATATATGCACTTGCATTATACGCGTGTGATTACGCACCGGTCAATGGACAAATAATAACACCGCCTTTATGGCTGGTTTATGGATAAATAATAACACCGTCTTATGGCTGGTTGGACTTAATTGGGTAATACTGATAATTTCTATATTATAATAAAGTGAGATTTTTACATTTGAAATATTAAAAGTGGATCCCCTAACCCCGTCATTTTATTTTTATTCTAGGGAAGTGATGAAATACAATATTCATGAGTTTAATAATTGATTTAATTATATTATGTTTAATACGTTAGTTTGTTTTTGAATCTTAACTTAATGCTTCTTGTTGCCCGATCACCAAAAAGATTGATGGGGTAAACTTAAAATGAACTTGGAAAAGAGATTTTAGGTTTCAGCCTTAGATTCAATAGCTCACGATCTCACCTTAGGGTATGGTGACCCTTAGGTAGATTTTCTTCCAGGATAGACATATACATGTGGCCGGGGTAGCCACAATTGGAACTTGAACTTAATGAATTCAGGTAACTTGGTTAACATAAACATATGATTAATGGGTTATTTGGGGTGTTTGCATCTGACCATCGGAAGAGGCTTTTGCATATTTTCGTGTTCCAGGTTAGCAACTAATTTATTACACATATTAAGAGAATCAATTCATCATTAGAATAATATTATGTGGAATCACAACCCTAGATATTTGTGTCTTTTGTTTATTTTCCTTAGTATTTTCTTTTGTGTTTTTATTTATTTATTTATTTAGCAAATCCACATTCAACCAACCAATCAAGCAATCATTCTATTCTCCCTTTAATTAGATACCTGTAAATAAATAGTATCAATAATTAATAACAACAATAGAAATTAAGTCCTCGTGGGATCGATACATTTTATACTACTTGAGCGATATGTGCGCTTGCGTAACGTGTGTGTTTTCACCGATCAAGTTTTGGCGCCGTTGCCGGGGACTTATTTTTCTTGAGTTATTAATTTTGAAGCTATCTATTTTACTTGTTCCTAATTTTCTTTATTTTTATCTGTAATTTTTTTATTTATTTCTTTTATTTTTCATGTGGTTGAAAATGGATCTTCATTGGGTGATAAAAGAATTATGAGCTTTACAAGGTAAAGATAAACCCCAAATCAGGGAGTAACAGTCCAGTTTTCTGAGGCCTGTTGTCCAGCCCAACAACTATCCCTGGATGTTAGAACCAATCAATACAACATTTTCTCAACATAACATAATGGGAGATGTGAGATATGTGATTGCAACCACCCGAACATAAACCACTATTACAATTCAGGGTGGCATAACTATCAGAATCCTTCAAGGTATGATGAACCAGCATATTTCACTAACCCGTATTCTCCATCTTATCCACCATCAACCTACGATCTTCATCAAGAACAGAACCATCAGAAGAAGATCGGGTGATTGACTTGCTCAAAGATTGGATTAAAAAATAAGACGAAAAGTTGGATGCAATGGCTGAAATGTTTCTGAGTCAAATAGAAGACCAAATAGCAACCTTACAAAGAATAACATATCAAGCAAGACAATTAACAGAAACCAGAGCTATATTCCTCAAGGATCATTTTCAGATGAAACTGACAAAGCCTTCGAGTATCAAGCATTTCACAATGACACCTTAATAGAGGAAGAGACTGAACATTTCAAAACCCCATAAAAGATATCCTCTTCACTACCAGAACAACCAATGATTTAATTGACCAACTCTAAACTGGTCCGAAAATGATCGTGGTAAGAAATGTCGGATGAATCTGGATCTTAACCTTTAGTTGTCTTTTCAATTTCGCGCTAACCGTGTACTGTTTTCTAAACTCTTCCTCTTCTTTTTAGACATTGGGGAGAATGTCTCAATTAGGTTTGGGGGTGGGGAATAGTTAACCAGTATCTTGTAAAAAAAAATTATTTATTGTGTTGTTTTTATTTGATTTTTAGTCAAAAGTTTTTTTTAAAAAAAAAAATTGTTTTTCTGTGTTTTTAATTTGACTAATCAAGAGGAATTGGTTTTGAGATAACAGAGTAAGGAATTTCCACTCCTGATATGTATCTCAACCTATTTCGTAACAAGTTATTTTTTGTTTATTTCCTTTTGAGTTATTTAAATTTGTGAATTCTCCATAATACTGATTAAATTGGATCTTCATATGCTCAGTTGACAGGTATTATCAACATGCAAGGTAACATACAGACATGAGCTGTAAGTGAAAAGTTTGTAATATTCAGTGCTCTAGTTGAATTGGAGGAAGCATCTAAAAAGCAAAGGAATTAAAAAAAAATTATGTATATGAATAAAAAAAACATCTGAGATCCGAGTAATTAAGTCTGAATGAGTGTCTTAACATCTAGTGCCATAAAGCCAACTGGTTTGGAGTCACTGACCCAAAGCTCGCTACATGGATTGAAGATGTTGTAAAAAAAAGATATCTAAAATCCGAGTAATTAAGTCTGTAGGGGTGTCTTAACACCTAGTGCCCTAAAGCCAACTGGTTTTAGAGTCATTGACCCAAAGCTCGCTACATGGATTGAAGATATTAAAAAAAAATATCTGAAATCTGAGTAATTAAGTCTGTAAGGGTGTCTTAACACCTAGTGCCCTAAAACCAACTGGTTTGGGAGTCACTGACCCAAATCTCGCTACATGGATTAAAGATATTGTAAATAAATAAATAAAAAATCCATTGCTAAAAAAGGTGTGAATTCTAATATAACTTTAGGACAAAAATATTACTCTCTTTTCAACTACACTTATGAATATTGTGGGCACAATGATTTGATTAATACCTTGTTAGTTGTGTATATGGAGAATGATAAAAAATAATATGAGAATTTACTTATTTGGTAATTTAGAAAGAAAGAAAACAACTACTAACTTGGATAAGAAGTTTCACTTGTATAGTCACTAACTTGCTTATTCTCTTTTCTCTTGTTTTTTGTTTTTGTGTGCATTAGATTGACGTTTGTGAGTATCGTTGCTGTAAGCCCTCACGAGACTACAACTCGTCCACTAGGGACACCTAGGGGTTTAAAGGCTTATTGCATACGCTAAATGCAACCGTAATCCATAGGAAAATGGCTTACTTTAATTTTAATTATTTATTGTATTTTATTTTATTGTTTTGCTCGAGGACTAGCAAAATGTTAGGTTTGGGGGTGTGATGAGCAAAAAATATATCAATATTTACCGCCCCATTTACTTAATATTTTGTATAGTTTCTCGGGTTTTATGAACGTTTTGATGTGTTTTTATTTATTTTACAGATAAAATAAAATTGGGAGTCATTGGAATCATTCAAGATGAAATATGGAACAAATAAGGGCAAAACCTGGACTTGACATTTGGATTTTGGAGGTTGGAAACTTGAAATGGCGTTCTAATGAAGTACAATTTTGGAAATTTCAACTTTGCGTACTTTTCATATTTTTGCCATAACCTTTTACTCCAATGTCGGATTGAGGTGATTCAAGTTTCAGATTAAAGAAGACTCAAGATCTATAACTTTGAAGTTTATAAGATTTTCGAATTCGGAAGTTTTCATGATCGAAATTGATGAAAAATCTGAAATTATGTTATGTTCAATTACAAAAGTCATTATCAAAAATAAAAATTGTCAAACTTCCACCAAACATGGTTGCATGTTTGGTAGAGTGTTTGGTGCCATATTTTATGCCATGTTTGGTGGAGTGTTTGGTGCCATATTTGGTGAAGGATTTGGTGCCATGTTTTGTGGCCATGTTTGGTGGAGATATTTGTGGAGAAATTGGTGGAGGTAAAATTTTACCTATAAATACCAAGCCATTTCATTTGTAAATTTCATACTTTCCTTGGTTTCTTGAATAAGAATTAAGGATTGTATCTTGTGTGTTTTATTTTTTAGTTTTGTAATGTATTTTTATTTTTATTTTTAGTAGTAATAATAGCTTGTGTGTTTTTACTTTCTTGTATGTTTAGGGGAAGAGTGAAACCTTTAATATGATAAGGTAGATTAATCTCACTTAATTTATAATATGGAAATTATAATTTAATAATATGGATTGAAGTTGATACCGTCTTAATGACTGGTTTTATTTATTTGACATAATGTGACACCGCCTATATGGTCGATCTTTAGGTGATTGATGATTACCGCCTATATGGATGGTTTATGGACAAATAATTGTTAGGGTTGGTGCTCATAGTGCCAATACAGATCGTATTTATGTCCGATTCATGAATACGAACAATTCCATTTTTCATAATATTATTAATTAAATGGCAGCACCCTTGTCGTTTATACGCTTATTCGATCTAATTACGATTAGTTATGTGATTACGATTAGATCGAAACTAAATCTGGTTTAGTGATACGTGTATATTAGACAAAAACCGTAGGATTTCCAGTATAGTGCGTAGTTACAACGTAGTTTGTAATTGACATTGGGAAGCACACTATTAGTTCTATATCCTTAAATAAAGTTCATGGTCAAGATTTGCTAACACGGGTCGGTTAGTAAAATCCGATGAGACCAGTACATGTCGTATATCGTGACTTAGTCTGATGGTTTATCCCAGTGAACTATGAGTCTCGGGAGACTCGTATAGACATGTAGGTGTTTATTTGATAAGACACTAAACGACTCACTGAAGATTTCCTAATAGATGGTACACCAACGTCAATAGGAATCTTCACGAGTTGAGCGAGCATAGTGGTCCTTTAACTTGAGATAACACAGTGGGATATATGAGTTATCCTCCATATTTTGATGGCAGTCACGTCACCGATCTATTCATGATCAGACCTCCGCCTGTTAATTGGGTGTGGACTGATGCTAATGATATCCAATGCGTATCAAGAAAGGATCCGTCAGTCCTGTGTACAGGGCATATGCATCCGCACGTGTTTACGATCTAGTAAATCCATAGATGTGTATAACATCGAAAACCAGTTCCGAGTGTTATTTAGAGATCGTAATTGAAATATCAACTATATTATACCGAACGGGTTTGACGTTTTTATCTATATCCTAGGTATAATATGGATAGCCTGTGACAGAGGGATTATACGTATGCAATGACCTCAGCTTGCATAGTTTAGCAAGATTATCCATGGTCGTCATAATCCATGAGTGGGTGCATTATGGACACGAAATTGGATTTTGTTACGGATAAACCTAAACTTAGAGAGTCTCACAATATGAAGTGTACTCGTTGAGCACTTGGGCAACACTATATAAATAATACGGATTATTCATAATACTTCATCGGATTAAGTGAGTTAATTCGAATCGTTTAATCAGTTAAACGGTAACACATGCATTAGGGGATTTTGTCCGATAATAATTATTATGTATTTGTATTTGATACATAATACGATTAGATACACATTAATTATTCATCAAATGAGATTTTGACACATGCCATAAATATATGTTTTGTTATTTATTGTAAATAAAAATACATATATAATAATAATTATTATATTAATTGATTATTGGGATATTTAATTGTTAAATATTTAAATGATTAATTAATTAAACTTTTTTCATAAATGTTATGAAATTTGTCCAATTATTATTTGGACACATGGCATAAATTTATTAAGCTAAATGTGTGTCAATTTGATTGGTCACTAAAAGGCTTAATATTAATTTAATTTGATTAAATTTTCTAAATGACCAAAAGGCCCTTGGTAAGTCGGCATAAGGGATTTTTTTATTGAAAAAACATTTATCATCTTCCACACACACACACAACATGGCCGAAACTTACCCAAATAAGATCTCTCAAATTGGTTTGTTGAGACAAGAAAGAAAATGAAGGAAAAATCAAGGAAAGCTTTAAGGAATTAAGGTAATTCTATATCTCTTTAAGCTTGAAAACATGTTTCTTATTTTCTTGATGACTTAGTATGATTCTAGGGTTTCTGTTTCTTTATGATTTTGGGGCTTTTGGTTGTGGTGGATGAAATTGAAAGTGTCGGCATGTGTGAAATAGATTTTGGATGGAATTATTATAATTTTGTTCCAATTTATTCATTAGATGAAATATTGCCATTCTAGAATTTTATGAACACTCTTGTAATGCCTAGAATTATTCTTGGGTGATTCATATGTGGTGACTTGATTTGGTGTTTTCATTAATTGGATTAATCTTAAAAAAAAGTTGGATTTAAAGCATGTTATTTGGTAATTTTCGGTTTCCTGATCAGATTTGTTAAAACTGGAAATTTTGTGATGAATTTGATGTCATATGAATGTAATGGATGTGTTTTGGGAGTTGGAACAATTTCCGGAAAGTGTTTTGGAGTTGAAATAAACGAAACGGCCAAAAACGGCGTTACCGGGTGACTTTTGAGCCAACCGGGTGACGGCTGTCCAAACAGTGAATTTTTCACCGTTTGAGCAGCCCATGAACTGCCCTAACACTATTGGGGCTGACCTGGGTAGTCTCCATAAGTGTTGGGTGGTCGGTTCGGTCAAAAACATGTTTTACGTCATTTTGCGGAAAAATGATTTTCGTAAAAGTTTCGCTGCGTTTCAACCTTATTTATGTTGATATTTGATATTGAATAAATAGGTTTAGGTGAAATATGAATAAATTATTCATATTAGATATTGAATAATTTATTCGGTAATTTGAAAAGGTTTTATATTATGATTTCGCCCGAACCGCGCTTCCGCTGCGTCCATCGCCCGAAACCCCAACAATAATAACACCGCCTTTATGGCTGGTTTGACTTAATTGGGTAGTACTGATAATTTCTATATTATAATAAAGTGAGATTTCTACATTTGAAATATTAAATGTGGATCCCCTAACCCCAACATTTTATTTTTATTCTAGGGAAGTGATGAAATACAATATTCATGAGTTTAATAATTGATTTAATTATATTATGTTTAATACTTTAGTTGTTTATTTAATCTTAAGCTTAATGCTTCTTGTTGCCTGAACACCAATAAGATTGATGGGGTAAACTTAAAATGAACTTGGAAAAGAGATTTTATGTTTCAGCCTTAGATTCAATAGCTCACGATCTCACCTTAGGGCATGGTGACCCGTAGGTAGATTTCCTTCCAGGATAGACATATACCTGTGGCGGAGGTAGCCACAATTGGAACTTGAACTTAATGAATTCAGGTAACTTGGTTAACAAAGACATATGATTAATTGGGTTATTCTGGGTATTTGCATCTGACCATCGGAAAAGGCTTTTGCATATTTTCGTGTTCCAAGTTAACAAATTGATTTATTACACATATATAAGAGAATCAATTCATCATTAGAATAATATTGTGTGGAATCACAACCTAAATATTTGTGTCTTTTTTTTATTTTCCTTATTATTTTCTTTTGTGTTTTTATTTATTTATTTATTTATTTAGAAAATCCACATTCAACCAACCAATCAAGAAGTCATTCCATTCTCCCCTTAATTAGATACATGTAAATAAATAGTATCAATAATTAATAACAACAATAGAAATTAAGTCATCGTGGGATCGATACATTTTATACTACTTGACCAATATGTGCGCTTGCGTAACGTGTGGTTATCACCGATCACAGATTCAGATATGGCAGAAGACCTTGATGGTAGAATCTACATCAGGTTTTCTCTACACTTTTGCAGGGGGAGCTATGTCATGAAAGTCAATATTGCAGAGGTGTATTGCATTATCCATAATAGAAGCTGAGTATATTACAACAGCGAAAACATGAAATGAAATGTTATGGTTAAAGCACTTTCTCCAGGAATTGTGGATCAAGCAGACAGAATACAAGATATATTGTGATAGTCAGGGTGCTCTAGACTTGAGAAAGAACTCAATGTATCATTCCCGGATGAAGCACATCGATATCCACTATCATTGGATACGCGAGGTAATGGATCAACAACTGCCGAGACTATTGATGATCCATACAAATGAGAGTCCAGCTGACATGTTAATAATGGTAGTTACTCAGGACAAGCTAGAGTTGTGCAGATATATAGCTGGGATAGCTGTCAGATGATAATCGATTCGGATGCAGTTGGAGGGGGAGAATTGAAAGATCCATCTGCATGGTGGCATGCATTGTCAACCACCATTGCAAGCCTCCAAGACACTTTAGGTGGAAGTTTGAAAATTGTGCAAGCTTTCAAACTATTTTAGGTGGATCACTGTTTATTTGTTAAAATTTTGAGCTTGAGTTTTGCTATAAATGCAGAGCTTATTTGTGAGTTTTAATCATCTCAAAATATTAAGCTTCAAGGTAAGAAATCTTAGAGAGTGTAGAGCGTGAGATTTTTTGTAGAGTTTTTTCAAACACTTCTAAATTCTGTTTTTTGTAGTAATAGAAGTCGATTTTTCTTTATAAATATTTTTCAGTGATCATAAAATCACAACATAATTTTGTTTTTAAATCTCAATGGCAAGACTATACAAATTTATTACTATATTTGTGTAGTTAGTCATGATCTGTAAAAAAAATAGAGATATTGGTATTCTCAGAAATTGACGAAATGAGAGTGTGGGTGACGATAATTGTCCTCAACTGAGATACTTAGAGCATTTCCACACTTCTTACATAATTCTGTATATTTACCCAAAAATGATATTATTTTTAATTAAGAGAATCATATATGAGGATTTGCTCTAACAATATTTATATATATCTCCTACATACCTCTTACATAATATAATTTTTTTTATTATGCATATAGTGTAATGTCAAAGTTATTATGTAGGACATTATTGCAACATAATAAATCTAAGGAGTGAAGTCACTGGAAGCTTAAATAGGATAAGACTATAGAGTGTTATTGGAGACTAAAATTCTAACTCATTCTCCACATTTATGGTGTGTTTACATACTCATAATCAGAATGAGATAGAATCGGAATGGACTGGAATGAGAATGATAAATTGAAATCAATATAGGTTGTTTACTTAATTGTATGAATCAGAATTGGAATGAAATAGTATTACCATTGATGTGTTTACTTTGTCTAGTCATCGGAATGAATTGTTAAAAAGTTACAAAAATACCATTAGTTATAATTATATATTAATCTTTAATGTATTAAATTATTAAATATTAAATTATTATTTTATTAAATTATTATTTTATTAAAATATTAAATATCATTTTATTATTATTATTTCTTAATTTTATTGATTAATTATTACTTTATTAATTAATTATTAATATATTAATTTATTAAATATTAATTTATCTTTTATTAAATTATTATTTTATTATTTTATTAAAATAGTAAATATTAATAATTAATACATTATTAATACATTTTATTTATTATTTATAAATTAATATTAATTAATTACCTTCAACGTAACACTATAATTTCTCATCAATAATAAGAATGAGATTCTCATTTCCATGGGGGTGGTAGAGATGAGACTTTCATTCCTCCTTCTAAAATGTGTGAGTCTCACTCCCATTCTCATTTCCATTTTTATTCAATTCTAAAAAGTAAACAATCTTAATGAAAAGGATTCACATTTCCATATTCTCATTACCCTCAAATAAACACACCATTAAAATAGGGTTGGTATTTTTCGATCCTTTGAAGATGTTGTTAAGCATCCTAAATTTGCATTGAAATCAAATTTCATTGTATTGGGAATTGATGTTTTGGAATATGCAATTAATTTCAAAAGAGTTTGAAATAGTAAATATTATTTCACTAATTGTAGTTAAACGCTAATTATGTTTTCTCTCAATAAAATTCAAGTGTTTCTAGACCCAACAATGATATTTAATTTTAATTCCATCTTTTAGGGAAAAAAATTGTTTAATCTTGTAAAGAAATTAATCCATTAAAAATATAGTTATGATTGTAATTTTACAACCGCACGTAAGAGCACATATCGCTCAAGTAATATATTGACTAACAGTCCGGATATCGTACTGATCGGTGAAATCACACACGTAACGCAAACGCACGTATTGCTCAAGTAGTATAAAATGTATCGATCCCACGAGGACTTAATACCTATACTATTAATTTATTGAAGTTAAATTTCTACAAGTATCTAAAAATTGATTGTTGTTTGGTTGGTGATTTTATCTAAAGACAAGTAATTAAAACAATGCAAAAGTAAATTCTAAAAAGTAATCGATATTATGAAAGTATCTAGGGTTGTGAATCCTTCCAATATTCTTCTAAAGATGAAGTGATTACTTATGTTTGTGTAATATGTCAGTTTATTAACATGGAACACAAAGATATGCAAAATCCTCTGTCGATGGTCAGATGCAAACACTCAAAATAACCCAATTAACTATATGTCTATGTTAACCAAGAAACTCTGAATTCATTAATATTAAGTTCCAATTATAGCTACCCACGCTTGACAGGTATATGTCTATCCTGGAAGGAAATCTCTAAGGTGAGTGTGAGATCGTGAGCTATTGAGTCTAAGGCTAAAACCTAAAATCTATTCGTCAAGTTCATTTTATGTTTACTAAATCATCTTATTAGTGGCCAATTAACAAGAAGCATTAAGTTTAAGAGTCAATAAATAAACCAAAATATTACACAAGACACAATAGAAATCAACTTATAAAACCATAGATATTGAAATTCATCACAACCCTAGATATTGTATTTAGTTACAACACATACCTAGGACTACTAAAGACATAAATAAATAAAACATCATGCAATAAGTTGAAAACTAAAAAGTAAAAATTACAACAATGAAATAAAATGCTGGGGTTTGGGGATCCACATTTATTATTTAAAACCTAGAAATCTCTCTTATTATAATATATAATTTGCATTATATTACCAACTGATCATATAGGCGGTATCTTGATTAAGTCATATTTAATTAATTCCAACCGACCATAAAAGCGATATCCAATTAAGTCAGGGTAAAATTAATTTAATTAAGTCCAACCGACCATAAAGGTGGTATCCAATTAAATCAGATTTTAAGATAATTTATATATTATAAAATAAGGGAGATTAATCTAAATTATTATAATAAAAATTTCACCTTTCACCCCAGCAGAAAGAAATTACCTACTCATGCTTAAATAAAAACACACATAATTTTATTACTAAAATAAAAAAAAAAAATACAAGAAAGCTGGAAATAAACAAACAAGATACTCTCTTATTAGTATTCTATAGAAATTCCCCAGAAGAAAGTATGAAGAATTCCTCTGATTTAGGCTGCTATTTATAGGCTTCAAATTGGGTGCGCGTCGCGATGCGCAAAGGCTTATGCGTCGCGACTGTAGGAGCGAAGCGGGGTTTACCGCTATGCCTATGATGCTCGGCGATCATGACACTGTGGGCTCGCAACCCGTAGAGGGTACGGAGTTGCCCGCGGGGGACTAAACCGGAGAATAAATGAGTTGCCACCCAGTATGAACTGGGAAAAGATTTAAGGCCGCACTCACCTCTCGCAAGGGAAGACCTCAAAACCGTGGGTTCAGAATGGTCCCTTACTTATGCCAGTATAATGGACGGGTTCACACAATTGTATAGCCAAGTCTTAATACAATTCATACATAAAACGAATAAAAATGTGATAACATACCCAAGCAAATAATAATCACAATAACACGATTCCAAAAGCATATTAAATTAAGAAAAATACAAAATGCGATAATGAAAATTATAATAAGTAATCAAAAGTAGGAAAAGCGTCAATAAATAAATGGCAAACAAAAAGAGGGGTTAGTCACGCATATATGAGTATTTCCCAAGTGACAGGTGGAGTTGTATCCCAAGTACAGACCGAACTACCATCCATTCGGATTCGGCTACCAAATTTACGTCTGGTCTTCCATCCGATATACCATTAGGGACAATAACATACATAATCACCAATGCAATGTAAACGGACATAAAAAAGGGCGAAATAAAAAAATAACAATAAAAGTAAATAGACAAAAGCTAAATAGCAAAATAAATGCGAAATAATAAAATAACAATGAAAATGAATAAATAAATAAAAGGATAAATAACGGAATGCTAAAGAAAGAAAAATAATGTGACCAGAAATTTGGCCGTCTTTGATATAGGACTTTGCATACCCGGCTGGATGTATTTCACGTCCAGCCAGACGTGTAATGTCCAGAACTATAAAATAAATATGGCAAAGGGTGCCCTCAGGTCTTACCTTTTAAGTTACTTTCTCGAGAGTGCGTTAGGCCGTCGCCGGAAGGATTGAAGCTGGTTCGCTGTTTGCTATTTCTTGTTCGCTGTTTCACTTGCTGTTTTGTTATTTTCTGCTTGCTATTTGCTGTTTGCTATTTCTGTTTGCTATTTTTGTGTTTCAATCCACGATTTTCACTGTTTTTTAGGTTGCTATTTTTGCTATTTTGGGCTGCTGTTTTTCTGGTTATTTTTACGGTTTTTGGGCTACTATTTGTGGTTGTTTTTGCCGTTTTGGGCTGTTATTTTGGGTGATTTTTTGCTGCTATTTTTGGTGACTTTGGGCCGCTATTTTTGGGGATTTTGTTTGGTCATTGTAGGGTTTTTTGTGGTTGTTTTTTGGTTATTTGGTGGTTGTCTTGGTTGTTTGGGTTTCACAATTTTCGGTGTTTATTTGGTGATGGTTGTTCACGGTTTTTTGGCTAGTTTCTGTTTCTTCTGGTTTCGGTGGTTGGTAGGGTTGTTTTGGTTGTTTGTTTCGGTTGTTTGGTGGGGCTGTTTTGGTTGTCTATTTCAGTTTTTTGGTGGAGTTGTTTTGGTTGTTTGTTTCCGTAATTTAGTAGGGCTGCTGGTTGGTTCGGTTTTAGGCTGGTTTCTTATTGTATTTTCGATAATTGGCTGTTCTTTGCTGGTATTTTCGGTGATGAAGAAGAAGAAAGAGATCCTAGGTTTTTTTGTTTGTGTTTCACGCCCAAGCCTAGGGTTTTTCTTTGTGTGTTTCACGTCCAATGTAAGAAAAGAGAGCCCCCTCACAAGTTTGGTGATTGTTCCTTTTTTATAATGACAAAGGATTTCCCAATCATGGAAATAAATCACATTGATTTGGGGAATATATTATTTTGGGATACAATCTCATATATTTGGTGATGAGAATATCCCAAATCTTGTTAAATTGGATGGGATCCCCAAAATCTCACTAAATTGGAAAGTGTTGATGAGAAGATTTTGGCATGTGAATTTCATGGAATTTCAAATCTAGTTAAATTGGAAAGTGTTGATGAGGGATTTTGCACATATGAATTGCATGAGATTTTCTTCTTTTGGGCATGCATGGTATCTTTTGGGCCTTAGGCATGTAGATGCATAGGCTTTGTGTGGTGTTTGGCGTGTGGATGGATTTGGGCCGAGGCTGGGTTGATGGGGCGGGGCTGAGGTTTGAAACAGAAACTGACTAAGCGAATATGAGGCTGGCTAGTGAGTCCGAGTCCGATGAGGGGCTAATTTTGGAGTTTTTCTTTCCTTCCGGCATTCATTTCCCGCAACTTTCGTAACTTTTCAGGTAGTGCCTCATCATCATGCTTATGCAAAAATGCAGTGTCTACAGCGACGCATGCTACAGTAAATGGCGGCTGAATTATTATGTCGGCATCGCGACATAAAATGCTTGGGCGTCGCGACGCGTGAGTGATGACGCAATGATGACACAAGTGATGACATGTGTCGGCAGCTGAATTATTGGCCCGACATCGCGACACGTGGAGAGTTGGGTGTCGTGATGCGCGTGAAATAAAAATCCCATTTTGCCCATTTTCATCCGTTTTTTGCCGTTTTAGCCCCGATTTGATTTCAGTTAGTCCTGATATTTTATTTATCTACAAAATAAACACAAACACATCAAAAATTCATAAAACTTGAGAAACTATACAAAATATTAGGTAAAATGGGCTGTAAATATTGATATATTTTCCGCTTATCACACCTCCAAACCTAATATTTTGCTAGTCCTTGAGCGAAACAAAAATAAAATGCAATAAACAACTTTAAAATGAAATTAAACTAAGCCACTTTCGTAGGGATCACGGTTGCATTTAGTGTATGCAACAAGCCTTTAAACCCTTAGGTGTCCCTAGTGGATGAGTTGTTGTCTCGTGAGGGTTTACAGCGACGATACCCACAAACATCAATCAAATGTACAATCAATCATACAAAATAAAATAAAAAGATAAATAAGTTAGTAACTAAACAAGTGAGATTCTTATCCAAATTAATAGTTGTTTTTTTTCTTTCTAAATTACCAAATAAGTAAATTCTCCAATTATTTTCACCATCTCAATATACACAAATAACAAGGTATTAAGCAATTCATTGTGCCACAATATTCATGAGTATAGTTGAAAAGAGAGTAATATTTTTGTCCTAAAGTTATATCAGAATTCACACATTTTTGACAATGAAACTCTTTCTGATTTTTTTTATATAACATCTTCAATCCTTGTAGCGAGTTTTGGGCCAGTGACTCCCAAACCAGTTGGCTTTATGGTTAAGACACCCCTACGAACTAAATTACTCGGATCTCAGATGTTAAAAGTTCTACCGTTTGACGCGAACAGTCAATGATTACTGAGGTAAGACACGGTTACTAAGTAAAAAACTTATTATTATTAACTCAGGCTTTTACCGTTTGACGCGACCAGTCATTGCTTACTGAGGCAAGATGTCCGGTTACTAAGTAAAAGCATGGTTAATTATTTATATAGACATTTTCTTATTTTTTTATTCCGCTTTTAAGTGCTTCTTTCAATAAAATATAGCACTGAATATTACAAACTTTCACTTACAATCAATGTCCGTATGTTACCATGTATGTTGATAATACATGTCAAATGAGCATATGAAGATCCAATTTAGTCAATATTATGGAGAATTCACGAATTTAAATAATTCAAAATGAAATAAACAAAAATTAACTAGTTACGAATTAGGCTGAGATATGTCTTAGAAGTAGAAACTTCTTTACACAACTATCTCAAAACGCAATTCTAGTCAAGTTTAAAACATAAAAAATCAAAAAAAAAAAAATTTCTTTTTGAATAAAGACAAAGGAAAAATAACACAAAGAACAATAAAAACAAGATACTAGTCAACTATTCCCCTCCCCCAAACCTAATTGAGACATTGTCCCTAATTTCTAAAAATAAGAAGAAAGTTTTAGAAGACATTACCTGGTTAGCGTGGAATTGTACATCTAAAAATAAAACTAAAGGTTAAGATCCAGATTTATCCTACGCTTTTTACCACGATCGTTATCAGACCAGTTCAACTTGGAAATGATAGGGTCAATATTTGGTTCAAACGTCAAGAGTTGGTCAATTAAATTATTGGTTGTTCTGGCAGTGAAGAGGATATCTTTTACGAGTTTTGAAAGGAACCCATTTCTCATGGCATCTTCAAGAAACACAAAAAGAAAGTCAAAAAATCCATCAACATTAAATAGTCCAATTGGTTTCTGGTGTATGTTCAAATTCGGCCAAGATATCACTATGAAAATTTCCTCCATTGTTCCCAAGCCACCTGGCGAAGTAAAAAAAGTATCAACACAATTAATCATTTCAACAAGTCGTTCGGACATACCTGACACGATGCATTCCTCTCTATTTGATTGTCCGATAAGATTTGCGTCCGCCAAAGGTTTTGGAATAATCCCTGAAACTTGACTACCTCTTTCTTGTACGGCCTTTGAAACGTAACCCATCAGTCCAAGATTGCCACCACCATATACTAAGTGCATATTTCTCTCAGTCATGACTCTACCCAATTCTTTTGCTGCCTCAACAAATTCGAGTTTAGATCCAGAACAAGTTCCACATAATACATAGATGTTTATGACTCATCTCTTGAAGTTGCTTTCATTTTTTCTCCACTCTCTCTAATCTGGATGTGTTGAAGAGAGCAATGATAAGCTGAATTTATAGATCCTGAAAAAGGGTGAGTATAATAATAGCATTAGTAACTGCTAAATAATAAATTAGCTGAACAGTAAATTAAATCGTGTGAAAGTCAAAAAGTCTGGATCTTGTCGGCGAAAATAAAAGGGAATCGAAATAAAGCAAATCACAATAATTATGTAAAGACAAAGAAATCAAAATAATAATATGTACAGGTAGTAACGGCTTGAATGACCTCTATGGGTTAGGGACAAGCTTCCCATCCAATTTTCTTATAAATTGGCAAACATGGTATTTAAAGTCAGATTCTCGCGACTCAATTGTTGTCTTTCTCTTCGAAACTTTGTATGTAAATTGTGAATGTGTGATAGACATATCCACTGGAATGCTTCTCAAGAGTTAATGATATGTCATCTAAAGACTCTTTACTCATGTCATCCCTAATGAATTTTATTTTATCTTCGCGATTATCAGACATCATTCCTAAAGAAAGACAACGAGTATTGCATGTACAGTGTGCACATTATAACAACACCTAATCATTTTGCTCTTCTTTTCTTAGCATATGTGTTTTTTCCTAAACTAGGTAGAAATGAAATGAAAGAGTCAGAAGACTCACCTGCCAAGCAGACTCGTGCTTCAATTATCCAATGAATATCAATAGGAATACCTTTGATCATCAAAAGTCTCATTCTTTCAATGCGTGCTTTGTAGACTTTCATCAGAGAGTTTTAAGGGAGAGAAGGAAAATGCTTTTGAAGATTTGCGAGAGTTTCCTCCATCTTGACTTGTGACTTTACCTACAAAAATAAAACACACCAAAGAAGAACACAATATCATAATATATATAGAATATTTGGGCCGCCTCCCTTCCAGCGCTAAGTTTAACGTCTTCAGCCAGACATGATTCCCCAATCGTTAGGCTAGATTGGCAAGTGTGAGACTCTATTTTTGACGCTTGATGTATTCTCCCCAATAGTGCTTGACACATTGGTTGTTGACTTTGAATGTATCATTGGCGTTCGGGTCATGTAGCTCAAAGGCTCTGTATGGTAACACTTGGGTGATCACAATAGACCTAACCACCGTGATTTCAGCTTGCCATGGAAAAGTTTCAACTTGAGTTGTATAATAATACCTGCTGCCCTGGTTCCAGTTGTCTTCACACTATTTTATGATCATGCCACTTCTTGGTCTTTTCTTTGTGCAGTTTGGCATTCTCATAAGCATAGTGATGAAATTCCTCTAATTCATTCAATTGTAAGAGCCGTTTCTCTTCAGTGCCCAATACGCTTTATGTTCAAGCTCCACAGGCAAATGACATGTCTTTCCAAACACTAGTCGATAGGGGGCATTCCAATTGGTGTCTTAAAAGCTGTCCAGTAGGCCCATAATGCGTCATCAAGTTTTCTGGACCAGTCCTTTCTCGTTGAACAAACAGTTCTCTCCAGGATTCTTTTGATTTCTCTATTGGAAATTTCAACCTGACCATTTGACTGCGGATGGTAAGCAGTGGAAACTTTGTAAGTAACTCCATATTGGGCTATGAGTGCATCAAAGTACTTGTTATAGAAGTGTGTTCCACCATCACTGATGATTGCTCAAGGTGTTCCGAAATGAGTAAAAATAATCTTTTTGAGGAATTTTAACACCACTTAGAAGTCATTTGATGGCAGTGTTGTTGCTTCAACCCATTTGGATACATAGTCTACTACAACTAGAATATACAGGTTTCCATATGATGGAACAAATGGTCTCATTAAGTCAATCCCCCATACATCTAATATTTCCACTTCGAAAATGCTTTGAAGAGGTCTTTCATTTCTCCTCGAAATATTTCATGTTCTCTGGCACCTGTCACATTGAAGAACGAATAAGTGAGCATCTTTAAACAAGGTGGGCCAGAACAAATCTGATTATAGGACTTTGGCTGTTGTTTTTTCTCTGCTGAAGTGTCCGCCATATGGTGATGAATGACAATGCTGCAAGACATTATTAACCTTCTCATGTGGTACACATGCCGCAATAACTGATCATCGCAACATTTGAATAGGTACGGCTCACCCAGACATAGTGCTTGACCTCTTTGAAGAATTTCTTTCTTTGCTGATGTGTCCATTCCAACGGCCATTTCCCCGATACTATGTAGTTTACATAGTCAACATACAATGAGACTTCTTGCTGCTTGATGGCGAACAACTATTTATCTGGAAAAGTTTCATTAATTGTCAGTTCATTGCCAGTTCTAACTCCATTTTCGAGCCTCGACAAGTGATCTGCCACTTGATTTTCTGTCCCCTTCCTGTCTCGAATCTCCACGTCAAATTCTTGCAGTAGAAGCACCCAATGGATCAATTCGGGCTTGGCATATTTCTTCGCTATTAGGTATTTGATTGCTGAATGATCTGTGTAGACCTCCACTTTGGGACCCAGCAAATAAGAGCGAAATTTATCAAAAGCAAACACAACTGCGAGCAACTCCTTTTCAGTTGTTGTGTAGTTGAGTTATGCTTTATTTAAAGTTTTGCAGGCATAGAAAATGGTGTAAAACATTTTTGCCTTACGTTGTCCCAAAACTGCACCTACAGTAAAATCACTAGCATCGCACATTACTTCAAATAAAAGCATCCAATCTGGTGCTATTATGATGGGGACAGAGACAAACTTCTGTTTCAAGATCTCGAAAGCATGGTGGCATTCTTTGGTGAAGTGGAACGACACGTCTTTCTCTAGCAGATTGCATAATGGTTTGGCAATCTCAGAGAAGTCTTTGATGAATCTCTTGTAAAATCCTGCATGCCCAAGAAAACTTTGAATCCGTTTGACTGATAATGGTGGAGGTAGTTTCTCTATCGTCTCGATCTTTGCTTTGTCTACCTTAATTCCTTTTTGTGAGATCTGATGTCCTAGGACAATGCCTTCCTACACCATGAAGTGGCATTTCTCCCAGTTCAGTACCAGATTGGTATCTTCACATATTTGTAACATTTTTCCAAATTTTGCAAGCAGTGGTCGAATGAGACTCCAAACACTAAGAAGTCATCCATGAAAACTTTCATGCTTTGTTCTATCATGTCTGAAAAGATGGCCATCATGCATCGTTGAAACATGGCAGGAGCATTACATAGTCCAAATGGCATTCTGTGAAAAGCAAAATTACCAAACGGGCATGTGAAAGTGGTTTTCTCTTGATCTTCTGGGGCGATGGTAATCTGATTGTTTCCCGAGTATCCGTCCAGAAAGCAGTAGAAATCATGCCCCTCTAGTCTGTTTAGCATCTGGTCAATGAATGGTAGCATGAAATGATCCTTCCGTGTGGCTTTATTCAGCTTCCTGTAGTCCATGCACACTCTCCATCCAATCATTTTCCTTGTTAAAATCAGCTCGTTCTTTTCATTTGTGACTACAGTCATTCCTCATTTCTTGGGTACACATTGCATAGGACTTACCCAATAGCTTTCAGAGATGGGGTAAATGATGCATGTATCCAACCATTTAATGATTTCTTTCTTTACTACTTCCTTCATGATGGGATTCAGTCTTCGTTGATGCACCACTATGGCTTTGTACTCGTCGTTCAGCAAGATTTTGCATGAATGCCTCAAATATCTTCTATAGTCCAGCCAATACCTCTCTTATGCTCGCGTAGCACTCTCAACAACTTATCTTCATGCACCCATGTTAGTGATGAAGAAATAATCATAGGTAATTCAGAAGAGGTTTCCAAGTATGCATACCTGAGATGGCTCAGAAATGGCTTTAGTTCCAGCTGCGGTGGTTCTTCAATCGAGGGCTTCATTCGCTCATTTTTCGATAGTTCCAAGATTTCCACATGTGATTTCGATCTGAAGCGAGAGGCTCCATCAAGATAGTTGATACATTCTAGAATATCATCATCTAATTCTCTGTCAGTCAAGTTGGTGATGCATGATTCAAGTTTGCCAGTGGAAAGTTGCATTGCATATGTGTTCTAGATGATACTATCTATTACATTAAGTCAGAAACAATTTTCCTCTCGTTCATCATTTGGAAATTTCATGGCTTTAAAAACATTGAATGTTACTTCTTGGTCCCACACCATCATGGTTAGTTCACTTTTTTATACATCAATGATGGTTCGACCTAAGGGTGGGTAAAAAAACCGACCGAACCGAACCAAACCGCAAATCGAACCAAACCATACCGAATTTATGGTTTTTTTCTAATGGTTTGGTTTGCGGTTCAGATTGGCCCACCCCAAACGATTTACGGTTCAGTTCAGATGCTAAACCGAATCGCACCTGTTAAACCGAACCGAACCATTATAATTAAACAAATTATATATTTTTATAAAAAAGATTTGCATTTTTCTTTTAATTTTACTTTATGTTTTCTTTTTATTAGTATGTTAATACTTTTATTCTTAATTTTTTTGTTAATATATTTTTTTGTTAATACTTTTATTCTTAAATTTATTGTTAATAATATTATTCTTAAATTTTTTGATTTATGGTTTATTCTTGAAAGTAAGCTCTTGGATTTGTCTCTTAATTATAATGATGGAAGCATCATTATTCGAGGTAATTTTTAAAAAATACAAGAATTAATTGTGCCTCATTTTTCAATCCTCTATTGAGTGCATGTGTTCTCTGGAGTCACAGCTTACATCGTAGCACTTCATACTATTTGTTCGCTAGACTAGTTTTTTTTTTTGTCTTCACTTAAGTGGATGAATTTTTTTAAGTAAAATAATCCATAAACCGAACCGAACCATTCCGTAAACCGCTGGTTTAAAAAAATTTTCAATCCGAACCAAACCGTTATTTAATGGTTTGGTTCGGTTTTTAGTAAAAACCGAACTAAACTGAACCGCGCCCACCCCTAGTTCGACCTGTAGCCAAGAATGGTCTCCCGAGGATGATGGGTACGTCTTTGTCTTCCTCCATGTCCAGGACAATAAAATCTGCTGGGAAAATGAATTTATTGACTTTGACAAGCACATCTTCCACCACACCTTTTGGAAATGTGAGTGACATGTAAGCAAGTTGCAGAGTGACTGAGGTGGGCTTTGCTTATCCAAGCTGTAATTTCCTGTAAATAGACAAAGGCATCAAGTTAATACTAGCACCTAAATCACACAAAGTCTTACCGAAGTAATGCTCTCCTATGGTGCAAGGGATGGTGAAACTGCCAGGATCCTTCAAATTTGGGGAGAGCTTCCTCTGAATGATGGTGCTGCATTCTTCTGTTATTGCTACAATCTTGTAATCTCCCAATCTTTTCTTTCGTGATAGAATATCTTTCATAAATTTGACATAGCTGGGAATCTGCTCTAATGCTTCTGCAAATGGAATATTGATATACAGCTTTTTAAAAATTTCCAGGAATCGAGCAAATTGCTTGTCCAGTTTGTGTTTCTGAAGGCGCTGTGGAAAAGGTGGAGGTGGAGTAAATATTTCTCGATTATTGTCTTTTGCCTCTTTTTCCTCCATCTGTGGATCTGCTTCATTGCTTTCTTTTGAAACATTCTCAGTAGATGCCTTGACTGCAACAACTTTATTGATTTCAACGTCACTTTTCAAGGTGATAGCTTGGAATTGCTCTTTCCCTATGTTCCTTGGATTTGGTTTTGTGTTGCTAGGAAGGGTATCTTGTGCTCTGTAACTCTGAGCATTGGCCAATTGTCCCATTTGATTTTCCAATGCCTTTAATAGAAGCTGCATGGCTTTGAAACATAGCATCGTATTGGGCTTCTTACTTTTTCAACATCTCTGCAAGCAAATCTTATATTCTTGGCTTCTTCTCATACTCTTGGCTTTTATTCTGCTGTTGGAATCCTGGTAGTGGATTGTTCTTTTGCCCTGAAGTATTGCTCTATGCGAAATTGGGATGATTCCTCCAACTTGGGTTGTAGGTATTAGAATATGGATTATTTCCCTATCTATTGAAGTTGCTGACATAGTTCACTGTCTCATCATGTTAGTTGTAAGATTCTGCCTCTGGTGATCCTCCATATGGTGAACTTGTGGATCCAGCATTAACCTCCATGCTAAGAGTTTCCAGGCATTTACATATCTGGTCCAATTTAGCATTCACAGCTATGTTGGCTCCTACTTCATGGATTCCTATTATTCGGTGGATTTTACTCATCTTTGTTGGCCACAAGGAATTGTTGTTAGCCTTTTCTTCAATTAAGTCACAAGCTTGATCTTCTCCTTTTTCCTTTAATGCTCCTCCAGCAGCAGCATCTACTATGGTTTTCATCAACCCAAAAATCCCATTGTAGAAGGTTTGGACTTGTAGCCAATTGGCAATCTCATGGTGATGACATTTTCGGAGCAATTCCTTATATCTTTCCCATGCTTCACAAATGGATTATGATTCATGTCGCACAAAGGATGTGATGTCATTTCTTAACTTTGATGTTCTAGCTGGGGGAAAGTATTTTGCAAGGAATTTGGTGGCAAGAGTGTTCCAAGTTATGATGAAACCTGCTTGTAGTGAATGGAGTCAGGCTATAGCTCTGTCTTTCAAGGAATATGGGAACACACGCAGACACATTACTTCCTCTGCCGCTCGGTTGTAATTGAATATGCCACAAACTTCCAGGAAGTTACTGATGTGGGTATTAGGATCTTCGATTGCACTTCCCCCAAACTGAACCGATTGTTGTATCATCTGAATGCATGTTTTGATGTCACGGGCATTTACTGGTAAGGGAGGAAGTACAATGCATGATATGAAGCCGTCAACCACCAGAATTATTCTGTCTCGAATGGGAATTGGTAGTGCTACCTCCAAAGGTCCAGGTTCTTGATTGTTCATGTTGATCAATGCTTCTTGATCTTCTCGTCTTTCCCTTCTCAAATGTCTGATAGTTCTTACGGATTTCAAAGCCTCTGCTTCTTCTCATGTAGTGTCTGAGAACCTGAAACACAAGAAAATAAAAATAATAAGTAAAAATAAATTAGACAAAAGTAAAGTATCTAATCTCAAAATTAATAGTAAAAGATAAATAAGTCCCCAGCAACGGTGGCAAAAACTTGATCGGTGAAATCACACATATAACGCAGGTGCACGTATCGCTCAAGTAGTATAAAATATATCGATTCCACGAGGACTTAATACCTATGCTATTAATTTATTGAAGTTAAATTTCTACAAGTATCTAAAAATTGATTGTTATTTGGTTGGTGATTTTAAATAAAAAGACAAGTAATTAAAACAATGTAGAAGTATATTCTAGAAAGTAATCAATATTATGAAACCATCTAGGGTTGTGAATCCTTCCAATATTCTTCTGAATATGAAGTGATTATCTTATATTTGTGTAATATGTCAGTTTATTAACCTGGAACACGAAGATATGCAAAAGCCTCTATCGATGGTCAGATGCAAACACTCAAAGTAACCCAATTAACTATATGTCTATGTTAACCAAGAAACTCTGAATTCATTAAGATTAAGTTCTAATTATGGCTACCCACACCTGACAGGTATATGTCTATCCTGGAAGGAAATCTCTAAGGTGAGTGTGAGATCGTGAGCTATTGAGTCTAAGGCTGAAACCTAAAATCCCTTTGTCAAGTTCATTTTAAGTTTACCAAATCAATCTTATTATTGGTCAATTAACAAGAAGCATTAAGTTTAAGACTCAATAAATAAAACAAAATATTACACAAGACACAAGACAAATCAACTTATAAAACCATTGATATTGGAATTCATCACAACCCTAGATATTGTATTAGTTACAACACATGCCTAGGACTACTAAAGACATAAATAAATAAAACATCATGCAATAAGTTGAAAACTAAAAAGTAAAAATTACAACAATGAAATAAAATGCTGGGGTTTGGGGATCCACATTTATTATTTAAAATCTTGAAATCTTCCTTATTATAATATATAAATTTGCATTATATTACCAACCGACCATATAAGCGGTATCCTGATTAAGTGATATTTTAATTAATTCCAACCGACCATAAAGGCGATATCCAATTAAATTCAGGTTTTAAGATAATTTATATATTATAAAATAAGGGAGATTAATCTAAATTATTATAATAAAAGTTTCACCTTTCACCCCAGCAGAAAGAAATTACCTACTTATGCTTAAATAAAAACACACACAATTTTATTGCTAAAATAAAAAGAAAATACAAGAAAGCTGAAGATAAACAAACAAGATACTCTCTTCTTAGTATTCTAGAGAAATTCCCCTGAAGAAAGTATGAAGAATTCCTTTGATTTAGGCTGCTATTTATAGGCTTCAAATCGAGTGCACGTCGCGACTTGCAAAGTCCTATGCGCTGCGACGCGTGATACAGTAAATGGCGGCTGAATTATTGTATCGGTGTCATAACACTAAAGGCTCAGGAGTCGCGACACGTGCTACAGTGATGACGCAATAATGACACAAGTGATGATGTGTGTCGGCAGCTGAATTATTGGCACGGCGTCACGACGTGTGGAGAGTTGGACGTCGCGATGCGCGTGAAGTAAAAATCCCATTTTGCCCATTTTTCATCCGTTTTAGCCCCGATTTGATTTCAGTGAGTCCCGATATTTTATTTATCTACAAAATAAATACAAACACATCAAAACGTTCATAAAACTTGAGAAACTATACAAAATATTAGGTAAAAATAGTGGTAAATATTGATATATTTTCCGCTTATCACGTACCCACATGGACTTATTATTTCTCATATTAATACTAAAACTAAACCTACTTAACTAAAACTAAACAAATGATTATAGAGAGATTTGACTAATTTAATTAACTGAAAGTCTAAATAAAATGTAACCAAATAACTTTTGGAAAAACTTATGCAAGAGAAGAACTTAAGGTTGTAACTTCACTTAAGCACGCAAATAATGAATTATTGCACTTTTCATTCAATAGTGTTATTGTTATGGAATATTTACCTAAATGCATTTTCACAAGCATTGGAGAGGTGTCACAAATTACTTTTGCATATTTACGGCAAAGCCATAATTGCCTCTACCCGCTAGCACGTTTTATCGTTTTGTAAATGAGCTCGTAATTCGGAACATAAGATTAAGCTCGCCCGATGACAGAAGTAACTCTCATGGGCACATGTACTGGGGAGATTTCTTCTGTGAGGTATATTCTGAAGTTTGTTGGAAGATTTATAAGTATGCTTGCTTGCCGCTAGCCGCTAACCTATTTTTACAGCATTGTGAATGAGATTATGTTCTGGGACGCCGGATCGAGTTCAAACAAGGTCACGATTGAAGATCATGGTCATATGTACTGGGAAAATTTCCGCAGTGGAGTATGATTTTTAAGTTTGCCGGGAGATTCTTGCAATGTGCCTACTTTTGGCCTTAACCATGTATTTTATCTCAAAAGTGAGGGTGTTGTAGAAATCTATCAAGATGAGCTCATCCAGGGATGCAATTTAATCCCAAAGTCACTTATATTATGGCATATTGACTTGTTGAAAGATTTCCCATAAACTCCTTGTAATTTAAATTTTAGAAGGGCGTGATCACTCAAACTATGGTGTATATACTGGTGAAATATGTGCAATGTCTTTAAGTGTTCTTTAGGGGGAAGCCTAGGTGAGTCTTGGGGTGGCCAATGGGACTTCGGTAATCTAGGGTTTTTAGTCGTGAACCCTCTCACCTTTAGATATTTCTTGTACAATGATGTAATGTAATAATCACGTTATTAATAAAATGTCATATTTTTATATCCGGTTGTGCTATTTATTTCTCAAGTTCGTATGCTAAGAGAATGCTTATTAACTTCAATAACTTGTCATTATATGAGTGTAATATCCTGATTTTTTTCGGAACAATTTTGGAAGGTTTCTAAATTGAAGTTTAGGTCTCGGAACGAGATAATATTCAAAAATAAGAGCTTATGTGTTGGAAAAATAGGTTGGGATATTTTAAAGTGTGGTTTCGTTATGTTGGAAAATGCGTGATTTCAAGAACTGATTATGCGATTCCTGTTTATATTCTTATACTAGGAAAGTTTGTTTTTTCGACTATAAAAATAGTAAACGAACTCTGATTGAGCTGATTCATGAACCATTAGTCTCATTTTTTCGAGAAGAACAACTTTTATGTTGAACACATTTCAAAATTTACATCAGAAGAGTCTCAATTTTAGAAATTTTCGAAAGGACCCAATGAGAAGTGGTCTGTTAGCGATTTCATTGGGAATATTTTGTAAATTTCAAAAGTTTATTATAAATACCCTTAATTCTCTGGAATTAGAAAAAATGGGAACATTTATTGTATCTCCCTACTTGACTCATCTTCCTCATTTTAGCATTTTAGATCAAAAGCTCACCGGTCAGCCATCCAGCCATAGTTGGCCGGTGTGATGGCACCAAGAGGAAAGTCAAGCCACCCTGCGTCCAACAGTGGCTGGCGGCGATGCCAGAAATGCAGTCATCAGTAGCCAGAGAGAGATACATGAGCTCGATTTTTTTGATCCCTACTTGTCGCATCATTTCACGACCCAAATCACCCCCCAATTCGAATCCCTCGGAGAGTACTACAAGATGAAGGTGACTGATTTTCCAATCCGTACTTGGTCAATGTAAAATGAGGAAGAAATAAATAGTAAATAATAGATATGAATGAAAAGTGGCTCCGATTAGAATTCCATCAATTCCAGCACGTTTGTGGGATCGTTGGTAGTCCGTATATGTCCTCGAAATCTCGGTAAGACATTTTGGTAAAAACTTGTTAACTTCAAGTTTACCATTAAATGTTTGGATGCTTCCATGAACTTCGTAGAGTGGCATAATGATATAAATTGAATTGTTTGAACTTGAGAATATTGAATATGAGAATTTGGTAGGATCCGAGTGAAAATAGAACGAATTGGATCGATTCAGTAGAATTAACGTGTTTACGGTAAAACCAGATTTCACGCATGTCTGTGCTTTAATAGATGTAATGATATATATTAATTAAATATTGTGATATGATAATGTTCAGATATTTTTGGAAAGTTTCAGAGGGTCCTAGATCATTCCTTAGAGTTATCAAAAACTTTTACGGAAGATTTCCGAAGACATGAAAATCGAAGATTTAAGTTATCTGGTTGTTCTAAAATATTATAATATGATGTAATAGAAATATTATATGTGTTCCGGGTGGAATGAGAATGACTTAAAAAAATTTGATTCCTCCATAACATTTTCGGACTTTCCACAAGGTTTTCTAAATTTTAGCCGGAAATAGAATCTAATGTTATATATATATATATATATAATATATGTGTGTTATATTGAATGTATTATGAGTAACGAAACTGAAATCGTTGAAGATGGACTTGATTTGGGTATTCCGGGAAGATCCAAAAGTTTATTATAGTTGAGTCTAGAATTCTGTGTAACACCGGTTCAGATTATATCCATCGTTTGTTATGACAGATTTGACTAGGATCAGGAGTGTTCACAACATAAGGTAAGTATTCCAAACGATGAGTACTGGACGTAACTATTATTGTTTGTTTCGATAAAAGATATGTGTGTGTGTGTGTGTATACATATTACTTAGTTTTGTTATTTCACAATTAACGAGCTATTTGTCAATGGATGAAAGATTTGACACGCGAATGTCATGAGCCTAATATTTGCATGGATAAGCTTGTAACATTGATGTTTTTTTTTTTTTGCAAAGTATATAGCTATGTTTGTTTTTCTTAAATGAATTTTCAAGGTAATGTTGGGGTTTTGGCGCGGGCGCAGCGGAAGCACGCGGTTCGGGCGAAATCGTAACTTTAAAACTCTTAAAATTACCAAATAAATTATTCAATATCCAATATGAATAATTAATTCATATTTCACCTAAAAATATTTATTCGATATCAAATAACGACATAAATAGGTTAGAAACATCGCGAAACTTTTACGAAAATATTTTTCCGTAAAATGGCATAAAACGTATTTTTATCCGAACCGACCAACCAACACACATGGGGGCTGCCCAGGTTAGCTACAATAGTGCTTGGCCAGTTCATGGGCTACCCAAACAGTGACCAATTCACTGTTTGGACAGCGGACACCCGGTAAGCCCGAAACTCACCCGGTAACGCCGTTTTTTACCATTTTCGCATATTTCAACTCCGAAACAATTTCTGGAAATTGTTCCAATGCCCAAAACACATCCAATACATTTATACAACATACATTTCATCACCAAAATCACAAAAAATCCAGATCTGATTTGGTAACCAAAAATATCATTTTCCATCATTTAAATCCAATTTTCTCAACATTAACACCAACCAAAGCCACCACCTATGAAAAACTCAAGAACAATTCTAGGAGTTACAAGAGTGGTCATAACACTTTAGAATGACAACAAGTCATCAAATGATAAAATTGAACTAATATTATATAATATTATCCAATCCAACTTCACACATGCATCTAGCCTCCAAATCCATCCTCCAAATCAAATAGCCCCAAAATATAAGACAGGAAGAAACCCTAAAACTATTCTAGATATTCAAGAACAAGAAACAAGATTTTTAAGTTTAAGATTATTGAAGATTACGTCCAAATCTTGTAATTTCCTTAAATTTTTTTCTTGAATTTCTTCACTTTCTTCATTGACTCTTCAAGAAAATTTGGGAGCTTCTCTTTAAGATGAAATTCGTCCGTGGAAGGTTATAAAATGAGAAAAAAAAAATTCACTTTATAAAGCAAGTCAAAACCTACTTAGGGGTAAAAGAGATGGCATTTTGGTCATTTGGTCATTTTTAATCTAATTGAAAAAATAATAAGCTTTTAAGTTGACAAATCCAATTTGTAAACTTTAAGCTTAATAAAATCATGTCACATGTAACCAATAATAATCAAACATATTGCATAACATTTATGTAATATTGAAATAATTTAATTATCTAGATATTTAATATTTAAACATCTAAATAATTAATTAATGCGATTATTATTATATATGTATTTTTATTTACATTAAAAAACAAATACATATATTAATGACATATGTCAAAGTCTCATTTGACAATTAATTAATATGTATCAAATCAAATTTTGTATCAAATACAAATACACATTAATTATAATTGACTGAAATGCTACTAATGCATGTATTTTCGTTTAACCAATTAAACTATTCGAATTAACTCAGTTAATCCGGTGAAGTATTATGAATAATATGTATTATTCATAACGCGTTGCCCAAGTACTCAACGAGTACACTTCATATTGTGGGACTCTCTAAGTTTAGGTTTATCCGTCACAGAATCTAATTTCGTGTTCATAATTCACCCACTCGTAAATTATAACGACCACGGATAATCTCGCTAAACTATGCAAGTCGAAGTCATTACATACGTATAATCCCTCCGTCACAGGATATCAATGTTATACCAGAGATATAGATAAGAACGTCAAATCCCTAAGGTATAATATAGTCGACTTTTAAATTTAAGATCTATAAATAACACTCGGAACTCGCTTCTGAATTATACCACGGCCATGGATTTACTAGATCATAAATACGTACCTGATATCTATGCCCTATAAACATGACTGACGGATTATATCTGATACTCACAAGATATCATGAGCATCAGTCGTCACCCAATGAACAGACAGAGGTCTAATCTAAATAGATCGGTGACGTGATTGCCATCAAAGTGTGGAGGATATCTCATATATCCACAGTGGTATCTCAAGTCGAAGGACCACTATGCTACTCGACTCGAGAAGATTCATATTGACGTTGGTGTACCATCTATTAGGAAAGCTTCGATGAGTCATTCAGTATTTATCAAATAAACACCTACATGTCTATATGAGTCTCCCGAGACTCATGGTTCATTGGGATAAACCAACGGACCAAGTCACGATATACGACATGTACTGGTCTCAGCTGATTTTACTAACCGACCTGTGTTAGTAAATCTTAACCAGGAAATTTATTTGAGAATATACAACTTATAGTGATGCTTCACAATGTCAATTACAAACTATGTTGTAACTGCGCATTACGTTGTAAATTCTAGGGTCTTTGTCTAATATATACATATCACTAAATCATATTAGTTTCAATCTAATCGTAATTAGATCGAATACATATATAAAAAACAAGAGGTATTACCATTAAGTAAGTAATATTATGGAAAAACAAATTGTTTGTATTCATAAATCAGACATAAATACGATCCGGATTAGCACTCCGAGCACCAACCCTAACAATTTCTCCCACTTGTTCTAGTTCCAATCCACGGTATCATATACACATCTTAATGTGTATCACATACTCATAACCCTCAAGAGCTTACCTAGCACTCAAGAGGTAGGCAACGAGAAGTAGGTCCGCTATAACAAATTGAGTTTTTCCAACACAGCCAATCATTTCCCTTAGCCAGCATCATTCATATATTGTATAACCTAAGTTATACATCAATCTGACTCAGATGCGACATCAATATTGTGCCATAGCTACTGAGTTGTCTATGTATGTAAGGATCAAATTTAAAATATTATGCAGACAACCGCAAGCACAACACTAATATCAAAACTTCTAATCTATAAGGTCACTATGCAACTTCATAAGTCAATACTTCATAAGTTACAACTAAATCCATTAATACAATAGAATCAACCGTGACACTCCCACTGCATCTTTCCCGACTCTATATGACACAGACCATCTAATGTCATAATTAGAATCAAAACTAATTTGATCCTAATGGTTGCAGATTATATTCTCCATGAATAAGAAACTCGTTCTTAATATCTCAAAGATAACAAAGAACATGTTTTAAGACACATCATATGGTCTATATTATATCAAAATAGCTCGTAACAATTACGATTAACTTGATATATTTAACCATACATAATATAGTATTCATAATGCCATCATCCTATGATGCATAAATTAATAGACATTCTAATCAAATTCTCTTTCGACAAAGGAATCATCATTTATGAAAGATGAATACCATATACAAGAGACACACTAACTGTATGTAACATCCCAGATTTTCGGAACTGTTCTAGAAGATTCCCGGAACGATATTATAGTCTCGGAGCATGATGATAAAAAAGAATAAGAGTTCAAGTAATGTCATATGGGTTGGAATAATAGATTATGAATTTTCGTCGCGTCGGAAAACGCGGGGGATCCAAAGTCAGATACGCGATTTTCGTAAAATGCGTAAAGTTTATAGTTTTGGTCACAGAAGGAGCAAACGAACTCCGATCGAGTTGATTCTTGAACCATCGGACTCGTTTTTCCGAGACGAACAACTTTCGTGTTGAATACTTTTCGAGAATCACATCAGAAGGGCTCCAAAATTGCAATATTCCAGAAGGTTCCAGAATAGGGGCTGATCAGTAATTTCACGAGGGCTTATTTGATATTTTCCAGAAGAGTATATAAAGCCTTAAGGTTTCGGGAAATTGCAAAAAGGGCAAACCCAAATCAAAACACACACACGCCCCCTTAACCCATTTTGGCGTGAAGAATGAGATTGGTCACGCCGGCGACCTGTCGGCCACCTCTCGCTGGTGCGACCATCCAGAAAGGGACACCCGGCCACCGTGCATCTGATGGTGGCTGGCAGAGATGCTAATACGTCAGCGAACGGCGGCAGGGAGAGGTTAAAGGTGCGGAGTTGGGTTTCCCGATCCCGGCTCGTCAGTCCTTTTCACGGCTCGAGCCACCTACCAAATCGAAGCCCTCGGAGAGTACTACGAGTATGCGAAGTCGGTTTCGCCGAACATCGGCCGGTTGCACGCGAAATGAGGAAAGAAGAATCGGATAAATGGTAGGCCCAGATGAACAGTAACTCCGATCGGAATTCCGATCGCACCAGGGCGCTCGTATGGTTGTTGGGAGTCTGAATATGGCCTCGGAATTTCGGTACGACTCTCCGTTTAGATTTTGTTATTTTCAAGTATATCGATTTATATTCGGATGTTTCCGGTAGTTTCGTAGTGCAACGAATTTGCATGAAATGAACTGAATATGATTTAATATGTTAAAGCGATGCTTGTGGTAAAATTCGAGAGAAAACGGATTAGATTTGATCGATCCGATAGAATTAGCGAGTTTCCGGTAAATCGGAATTTCTCGCGCGATTGAGCGTAGGTGACCGTAATCTTGAGGATAATATAAATATGGTATTGTGAGGATAATTGAATAATTTTGGATTAGTTCGGAGGGTTCGAGACCTTTCCATAGCGTTTGCGGAGACTTTTCCATAAGTTTTTGCCGTAAACGCGTAAAACGAGAATCCGAGCTATCTAGTTAGTTTAGAACAGTGTATGAGTATATAATAGAGTAGTGAAGTTCGAATCGTAGTATTAGAAAGAATTCGTGTATTCCGAGAAAGTCCGTAGTTTAGTATAGATAAGTTGAAAGTTCCGCAAATAGCGGTTCTGACATATGTTGGGATTTGTTTTGACAGATCGGACCCGGATTGTGGGCATTCGCTTAGCCAGGTAAGTAACTCATGCTTCTAATACTTAAAAGATTTAGTAATGTTCGAAATTAGTTATGTAGTAAAGTTGTGTATAGTATATGCATGAAACAGATATATATTTATATATAAAGATGAGTGTGGAAGAAAGAAGCAGTTGTATTAGATACACATATAGAAAAGAATAAGCAATTATAAGCAGAGGTATGAGTAAGAGATAAGTATTAGCATATAAAATAATAGAGACACATATGTAGGTATAAACCAGTAAGTATATTTAGATAAAAACATATGAATAAGGTCATAAATATAATTTAATGAGACTTGGGTATGGGGGATGTAGAAACTACACCCTAGGGAATGAGATTAGAGTTATAAATGAGGTAACATATATGAACTAGTGTTATGAAGGAAAGTTTGAAATTTATGCGTTATATAAGAATATTAGCACATGAGTATAGCTACGAGTATATAAAATGATAAAGAGCATAAATGAAAAGTATATGCATAGTATGAGAATATATAAAAGATTATGACTTGAGATTCTTGAGCACAAGTTGATAGTTAGAAAATGGAAAATCAGTTTAAGAACTAAGACATTGGAAATCGTATACGTTTGATATCTGATATAGTAGAAGAGCTTTGATTGTGTATGTATAAATATAAATTATGCAATATATTGTTTTTGAGCCACCAGCAAGGTAAGTTATAGAGGTAAGCTAAGTTATGATGGTTTGAATGTGTGCATGTATAGATAAATATAGATATGTATGAACGTAAGATAAATTTAACATGTTTTAGTTTGAGTAAGCATTCTGTTGATATTTGAGCATATAGTCTGTAAGATCATTATAGATGGAATCATGACTAGAGTAGAGAGAAGCATGAGAAATGCATATATGCATGTGCATGTGCATGTGTGTGTGTTTAAGTTTTTAGTAGTTAAGCAAACGATAACAATGTTTTCAACAACATTCAAATGTTTTAAAGAAATATTTCAAATGCTTTTGGAAAGAATCGTATTTCAGAAAATGTTTTTACAGTTTGAGTTACAGATTATGGTTTATGTTTTCGGGGCATGAGGTAAAACCTCACCCCAGTATGTAACTTGAGATACAGTTCGAAATTAACGGATACTTTGGAATTGACGGATATCGTAGCATGTGCACATGTGGAGGACTGAAGGGACGCTCTCAGATCCTCGAGCATGACTAGGGGCTACAGGGTCCGGAAATCTTGATTTCAGAGCTGGGTGGCTACACTGCAGTTGAGTTATGGTCCTGGGTGTAGAACTCTACGTTGCCAGTTGAGTATTGGTCCTGGACGTAGGGTACCACTAGTTCTAGTGATGCCCAGTTGAGTGATGGTCATGGGTATCGAGTGCACCCAGTTGAGTGATGGTGCTGGGTGCATAGCATTTTTCAGTTTTAGATTTTCAGTTTTCAGTTTTCAAATTTTCAGCTTTCAGTTTTCAGATTTTATACAGCTTTTAGATTTTCAGTACATAGTTTTCAAAAACCAGATTTTAGTATACAGTTTTCAGAAAACAGATTTTAGAGATGGTTTCCAGAAACTAGAGATTTGAAGGATGTTTTCAGCAAGATTGATTTTAATAGAGATTTTCAGAAAGAGTTTCAGAAAACGGCTTTCCAGAAAAGGTTTTCAAAAAAATATCTTCTAAACCATATGGCATGTTAAAGTTGAAAATAGATTACCAGTTATGCATATGGATTATATATTCTATTTATCGTTTGGAAGTATATAGTTGGTTTTAATATATATGATGACATGTTTGCAGCAGTATGCATATATGGATGACTTTGCGTGAAGCATGTTTTTATTGAAGTAACATTTTGAAGAGTACAAGTGCATGGTAACATAACCTTATTTAAATGTACAGATAGCAACGATGATTATATGAGTTGTATGCCTACTTAGAAAGAACATATGGTAAAAATGCTAGGACATGTTGTAATGATTACATGTGTATCTATACATGATCAGTGATAGTAAGTTAAGTGTCTGACAGAGGTAATATACTAGTTCAACCGACTTGATGATATTTCAAAAAGAATACAAGAAAGAAAGCTATAAAGATTACTTAAGTTAAGTAGCAAAGAGAAGTTAAGGAGCAGAAAAGTGACAGTTAATAGATTAGCATAGCGAAAGCGCGATGGATTTTGATATGAATATTTATTAATAGTGTAGAGACTTGATGCGTATGATGTAGAGGTGTGAAAATAATAGTTAGAAAACATGATCTAGTATGACTAAACAGATAAAAGGATCAGTATCAAGTAATATGCTCTTAAAGGAATTAGAAAAGGAAGCCAAATATGTTTACAGATAAATAAAAGACCGATAATACAGTTTGTGTTTTGCTAATTAGTTAGAAAGACTGGTAGCAAGTAATATGGAAATAAGACGGGTAAGAGTCATATGATTATTTCAAACTTTGATAATGTTTTAATGGTTTCATAATTAATTCAAGTTAATACCGAAACATAACTTAGACTTTGTATATGTTTGTACACTCAAGTTATGAGCAGGGTTACTTACTGAGTCATTACAACTCACACCATTACAGTTGTTAGTTTTGCAGGTCAGTAGCAGTCTTTTAGAACCAGCAGTAGTTTGGTGAAGACTTTGAAGATAGTGGATCGCCCCAATTGCAGTCGAGAGAGTGTTGAGTCATGGGTAGAGTTATGGGTCCTCACGGCCCTTATCTTTATACTTGCATTTGTACCTTATATGTATAAATCATGTAATAGCATAGTTTATTTTGAGTTCTGGTCGGAGGCCAAGTATTTGCATTTTGTTTTCTGAGTTCAGGCCTGAGGCCTTGATTATGTTTGAATATGTTTTGAGTGGCATAACAGATTGTCTCTTGGTGCTGGCTATAAGCCAGGTTGCATAATGTTCTGCATACATCATGCCGAAATTTCGTCAGATTCAGAGGCTTATGGAGATGAGTATTCATGTCTCCTGCCGGTAGCATCCTGGCCTAGGCTGGATGTTACACTGTAAACAGTTATACTAACTGTCACACAGATAGTTTTGATGTGTCCTTTATTAGATCATAACTAATGCATGAATAATGGAAGTATCTCACAAGTCTCTTAGTTTTATATCATATATGAAACTTTATATCAAATATAACAGGGACAACTCCCACTGCTTTCACGGAGAAAAGAATACTTAGGTAAATCTTTTACCTCACAAACATCTCATTATTACATTAATAATGATAATGTCGTTAAGATATATAACACTAGAAATAAATATGTACGCTCCCACTAACCCTACCATCATATGTGTATTCTCTATGCTTTGATAAAACCAAAAAATCTGAATAATATCAAAATTAGAGAACATAGATTTTCGGAAAGCTTATATGAGTCTACAATAGGCTCTATAAGCTAGTATATCAAACTATGATCTCAGTAGAATACAAACTCCATGGCCATTCTATAATTAACTCTTCAAACAGAGAAACCACAATGGATCTCTTATTCGAAGAAACCATTCAGGAACGTCATTTTGCATTCTTTAGCCAAAATACATAGTTTAATATCAACATTAACCAACAGATCTTTAATTGTTCAATCAGTGTGACTAGAGACAAGTTTTCTCAGCATCTACAATAGATTACTGAGTATAACTTTTCTCACTGTCATACTATAAAGGTCAAACCATTAATAAGCTCACCTTGCTTTTGCTGCGCAAACAATTTGCACATTTTATGAACGATTCATAATGACAGTTTAATCAAGTTCAAAACTTGATCGTAGTAAGCTACGGACAATCTTAAATCTATGATTAAATGATAACCACCGACATCGATATCAAATATCGCTCCCACTATAAGTTATATGATAATTTTCCTTTATAAGAAAACAACAGACCATTAAGTATCAAATACTTCGCAAATGATTCTGACATCCTATTAGACTTATATGGAAACTGTCTAAGGGTCTTTTCATCTTATTAATTATGTATTTCCATTTATAGTTTATCACTCTCACATTTGACTTCAATAAGTCAAGTATTTTCTACAATCGTTAACATCTGATGTTACATACCAAATAATAAAATAATTTTATTACTCGAGATCGTAGAAAAGATATTATATCAAATAGAATACAATATTCTATTAAATAGAATAAATGATAAACTTTTACTTGTACCTCAGAGGCGCAAGTACTTTCAATTATATAACCATTATACAAAATAAAGATTCAAATCTCAAACTTTTCAAGATTCAAATTTTCTACCTATACATATCATATACGTAACTGTAGAAACTAATGGAACATTAATAAAATGATGAATTAATGTAACTAGAGCATATCCCCAAGAGTATTGAAACTAATTCGCTAGCACTCAATATCAAACAAATCAAATCACATAAGATTCGATTTCTCCCACTGACCAATTCCATCATAATGGAATCATAGAAGAATAATATTGAGTAAGAATCATATTCATTAAATAACCGTAGAACTAATTGTCATAAATTCATATGTTTGATCATATCAAATATCTTTGAACAATTCAAAGACTCATGATGAATTTTAAAGATTTAGTTTTCAAAACTTCAAATCGAATATCTTTGAACCATTCAAAATATTCTATCTGCGTTTCATCAAAAACACATTGAAAGTTCTCGAACCATTCAAGACATTCAATATGTGTTCTTTTAGAAATGCGTAACTAAGTCATGACTATTCATTAACTAAGTTACGAAGTAAAGAAAACTATTCAAGACAATTTATAATTCATTAAACTATATACATCCAATGTATTAGTTTAATAAATCTGTGGTCCAATGACAATCATTGGTTAAATGAGATTTAATCACTCGCAGAATACAATATTCATTAAATGGATAAGGATTTATGGTGTGATCTCATATCAGACCATCATTTACCATACAGAATATGTTAGTGTCTCTAAGACTTGCCCAAGGATCCTAAACATTACTCTAATGTGAATAATACAAGAAAGTTTGCGAAAAAAACTTACATTGATTAGATGAGTTTCAAAACTTTCTTTGGATGATGAAAGCACCAAGCTTTAAAATCGAATTCCAAACTCAAGGGTGAGTTTCCCTATCACCTTGATTTAATTCCCAAGTGCTAGCTTGCTTGAATTTTTGCAACAAAAATTCCAAAAGGAGAAGAGGTATTCACGGCAATTGGAGAGAATGAATAGTTTTTTTGTGATTTCAAAAAACATATATTAAATTGTTGACTTGGTAGCTGTGTTGTTAAATAATCTAATTAATTGTTCCCAACCATTTCCATCAAATGTCTAACATTTGATGTAAGTAAAGTGGGTCCCACCACTTTAAATTCAATATTTGGTTGGCTTACACAATACACTTTGGGCCAGGTTCGTTTAATCCGACTAAACAAATTTTCCGTCGCGACGTAATTAAATCCAATTTAATTAAATAATAATGACTAGAAAAATTATTATGAAAGTCGCTTACGAATTAATTCCAAAATAATTTGTTCGCTTGAATTAAAATCCAATTTTAATTCCGTATTGAAATCCAATTTCAATTAATATATCCGATATATTATTATAGCCCAATTAAATAAATTAAATAGTAAAATCCAATTTAACTATTAAATTTACTTTGCCGGTAATTCCAAATTAATCGCGTTCTCTCTTCTTCACGAATTAATCCCAAATTAATTCATGACGTGATTAATCCCAAATTAATTTTCTCTCTGATAATTAATCCCAAATTAATTCTTGTCGTGATTAATTCCAGATTAATTTTCTCTCTCATAATTAATCCCAGATTAATTATGTTCGAGTCAAATGTCATCGGTGAATCTTTGGGAAGCGACCCAAGAGATCCCTGGATATGTTAGCAGTAAATACGGTCATCGGACTATCCAAACACGTGCGTACCCGGTACCACGTTCTTACTGATTTACAAGACATGGTTGGCTTCTAGCAAAGCACCATGTCTACCCAATTCTCCAGAAATATATTCAACATGGAATATATATAATCTGTATCAGGCGTAGTATACAAAGTATTGCGTATTACGATATAGTATCGGATGTCACATGCTAGGCCTGGGGCTGGAATTGTGTCTGCCCCGTACGAAGCATATATCGGATCAATAACAACTAGTCTCTGTAATCGGATAATCATGACCTAGTCATACTATCCCGATAGCTGCAGTATTTAAGAGTACTAGTTATGTATCCCTGCGTGATCATCATCTCCATATGACTGAAGTGATACTTCCATCTTGACATCACACCCAATACACTACGATTCTCAATATACCTAGAAGAGACGTACACAGAACCTGTTAAAGCTCTGGATGACCAAAACCAAAGTATATTGATTGTCGCAAATATTAGCGATGCAAGTCTCAGGTTAAGGGCACATACACCTACCCTGATTCGGATTCCCATAGACACATAGTCATACTACCAATGGGATTCTGAGGGGTCTATCCAGAGCGAAGCTGTTCCCGATCCAACGGCTAACAGAACCTCCTATCACACTTGCATAAGTATCTAATACTTAAATATATGAGAACTATGCCGTTAAGCTTCCATAACACGCACAAGTGTAATACTAGCCTATTCCGCATTATCGATGTTCAATCTCGATAATACTACGACTAGGGATATTTAATGATTAAACCTTTCATGGATTAATATTTTCTCATATCTTATTAATCTGGTACTAATCATATGGACTTTTATCATTTATATATCCAAGTAATCCAATTACAAAATGATAAAAGAGCAATTTTCTTTGTCACATAGTTAATTTGTACAAAAAACACCATGTCTTTTACAAATAGTGATGCTATGGGTCATAATTGTCCAACAATCTCCCACTTGGCCCATAGCCAATCACTCAAGTTTCCAACACATGAATTATCTACGGGTTGCTCAAACTTTTGCTGAGATATCACTTTCGTCAGCGGATCTGCAAGGTTATCATATGAAACGATCTTTTCGATCTTCATATCGCCACGATGTGTGATCTCAAGAATCAAATGAAATCGTCGAAGTACATACTTGGATCATTGATGAGACCGTGGTTCCTTAGCATGTGTTGTAGCTCAGCTCAGCTACTAACAGAACTACTCCTAATCCAATTAGAAATTTTATAGATCTAAAATACTTCTTTTGCTGCCTCAGTCGCAGTAATATGTTCTGCTTATATTGTTGAATTTGCAACAGTATCTTGCTTGGAAGATCTCCAGCTCACTGTTCCGTTGTCCAACAAAATATGTAGCCTTATTGTGACTTATAGTCGTCTTTATCGGTTTGGAAACTTGCATCGGTGATCCCAGTCACCTCAAGTTCTCCTTCTCCATAGACTAAAAATGCATCATTAGTTCGTATAAGATACTAAAGAATATTCTTAACATCAATCCAGTGACGATCACCTGGATCGACCTGATTGTGACTGCAGAAGCTCAAAGCATATGAGACACCAGGTAGCGTACATATTTATCAATGTACGAGTTCTCGGAGAGTGCCAACAACTTTTAGATCTACCCCAGTAGATCCTTATTCCTAGAATAAAGGTTGCCTCTCCCAAGTTTTTCATGGAGAATTTTAATGAAAGTCAAGCTTTCACCGATTTTAATATGGGAATGTCATTACTAAGAAGCAATACATCATCAACGTATAGGATAATCAATGTCAGTGAGCTCCCACTAACTTTCTTATATACACAAGAATCATCATCGTTTTGAATGAAACCATATACCATTATGATCTTATCAAAACGTTGGTTCCAAGACGCAATGCTTGCTTCAATCCATAAATGAATCGATTTAACTTGCAAACCTTGTTTGCATGTTTTGGCACTACAAAACCGTCAGGCTGTTATATATAAACATCCTTCAAAAGGTTTCCGTTAAGGAAAGCGATTTTGACGTCCATCTGCCATATTTCATAATCGAAATATGCAGCAATAGCAAGCATTATCCGAATGGATTTAATCATTGCAACGGGTAAAAGGTTTCGTCGTAATCAACACCATGTTGATGATGATACCCTTTCGCTACAAGCCTAGCTTTGTACGTTTGTTTGTTGCCATTCATGTTTGTCTTCACCATAAAGACTCATTGGCTACCAATAGGCACAATGCCTTCTGATACACCAACCAGTGTCCAAACTTGGTTGTATACATGGAATCCATTTCGGACTTAATGGCACCTTGCTATATAGCAGAGTCGATAGCTTGTATCGCTACCTCATACGTAGTCGGCTCATTATCCTCAATAAGATTAATATATACATGAGGTGAGATCAGAACCCATACCTCTAAGGTTGTTTTCTGACTCTCTCCGACCTACGCGGTTCTTGTGTATTAGAAGATTATGGAACAGTCTCATCCATGATGAACTGTTCGTGTTTCGTGAGGGGATCGGTGCCAGGAACAGTGTCACTATGATTTTCATCGAGTTCTACTTTCCTCCCACTTACCACTACATTTAGGAATTCCTCTAAGGAAAATCGCATGGAGAGCAACAAATATTTTGTTCTCTTATGGGTTGTGGAAATAATATCCTTTGGTTTCCCTAGGATAACCAATTACAAATAGGCACTTATCCGATTTGGGTTCTAGTTTGGCACCATCCAAACGTTTAACGTATGCCCAGCATCCCCAAATCTTCAGGAATGAGAAACCCAGTTTCTTTCCTGTCCATATTTCATATGGAGTCTGTCCAAGAGATTTTGACGGAACCTTATTCAAAATAAGTATTGCACTGTTCAATGCGTATCCCGTGAAGGAAATTGGTAGCCCAGTGCGACTCATCATTTACCTTACCATGTCCAACAAAGTTCAGTTTCTCCGTTCGGACACACCACTCAATTGAGGTGTTCTAGGAGGAGTCCAATGTGAAAAAGTTTCCGACTTGTGTGTCATAAGATACACATAACCATAACGCGATGCAACATCCGTAACGGTTATGAAGTATTCATAACCACCTCTTGTCTGGCTAGATATGGGCCCACACACGTCATTATGAACGAGGGCTAACAGTTCGGTGGCACATACACCTTTACTGTTAAAAGACGTTTTAAGCACTTTACCTAATAAACAAGATTCGCAGACATCATATGAATTAGGATCAAATCCGTCCAAGTATCCATTCTTCTAAAGAGTGGATATACGAGTCTTGTTAATGTATCTTAGTCGACAATGCCACAAATAAGTCTTATTTGATTTACTCAGTTTGAGCTTTTGTTTGTCATGTTATATGTTTGAGATTCGTTTATATTCAAAATATAAAGACTATTATTAACATCTGATGTACATATCAAAATGTTATATTTATATACAAAACACCCAGTATTCCGGAATATAAAGGTATACCCGCAACGGGTTAAACAAAATGCAGAGATGATGTTTCTAGTCAAACTATGTATAAAATAATAGTCACATAATGTAATTACATGCCCCAATGGCAGATACAAAACATAGGTTCCCACAGCCAAAACAACGACTCTCGTCCCGTTTCTGACTCGTAGGTCGATCTCATCTGAAGCCAGTTTCATACTAATCAGCAGATCTCGCACATCAGTATATATGTATGTACCATATCCAGTATCAAAAATCTAATTTTTAAAACCAGTAGTGAACACGTTTATTACAATAACAAACATACCTGAAGTCGGTGCCGTGCCCGCCTTCACTTCCTTCATGTTTGCCTTTTCCATACAGCAGTCACGCTTCTAGTGACCCCGTTTGCCACAGTTTAGGCAGACATCTTGGGATATGTCATTTGTCTTCCCAGAACACTGTGACGATTTTGCCTTTGCCCTTTTTCTTCACACCCCCATAAGTCTTCGGCCAAGCCTTGGTCTTCTGGGATGTCGAAGTAAGATGCGCCTTGCACTTCTTGCCCTTTTAAAAGCTCTGGCTCTGCCTCCTTGAGCATAGCCATTAACTCTCCAAGAGTTTTCTCTTGGTTCATGATGAACCCGCCCCAGCATTCGGGTAGAGACTGTAAGATCAAATCTATGGAAGTCTCGGCCTCGAAGGTAATGTCCAGCTAACCTGGCTGTTCGATGTCAGCAATCATCTGCGACACCTAGTGTTCGACAGATGTACCCTCTGACATACGCGAGTGAAAGAGCTTCTTTTGCAATTCGTACTTCTAAGATCTAAGGTTAGATATATGAAGATCCTTTAATTTCAACATCATGGTATAAGGATCTAATCTTTAGTTCTGATGACGAAATTAAGGAGTCATTGCGGCAAGCATAACAGATTGAGCACTAAAGTTATCATCACGATGAGTCTTCATAAGCTCATGCTATACTATTTGCTCAACTCCGGGCTCAGGCCCGAGAGGTTTCTGTATGACATAGAGTAACTTCTCGGCTCACAGGACTATCATGAGATTCATCTCCCAATCTGGAAAATTGGAGTCGTTAAAGACATTATCGCCCATGACGATGTCCCTAACGCTAATCTTTCCAGCCATCTCGATTGCAATAGTCCAACTATTCAATCAACGATATCGGGCACACTCAAAATGTAATGGTTACTATAGTCCAACTATATAACCAACTACAAATAGAGTAATGTTTAGTACAGTCCAACTATTCATAGAAAGCAATATAACAATATTAGTCCAACTAATATATTTATAAAACCGATAAATAAAATTAAAAGAGCGCATTTAGCAAGTATTAAATGAAATTGCAAATTTAATACTAGCCTCCCACTATTTTTCGGCGAGCCTCTAACCCTCTGTTGAGTACTTGGGAAACCCAATTTCCTAGTGGGCTAGGATCCCGTTAAATAACACACAACCTTGACTTTGGCCAACAAGTTGTATGAAACTTAACTAGGTAGACCTCTAAGATCAATTGGATCTCATCCAATTTCTAGATCTGGTAGGTGGACCTCCAAGTCCGAGATATATATCCAATATATATTTCCTAATATTTTCCTCTGAATCAACTAAGCCTTGGCTTTTGCTCAACAAGCTTAATGATTCCAATTAAGCGTGACCCATTGACAGTGGGAAAGCTTCGTAATCAACGTCGATGTACATAAGTGACCTTGACTTTGGCCAACAAATCACAATTGCCCAAGACATGCGATATGTAACAAAGCTTTCATGGCTCAAACACATCCGCGATGGACAATGATCTTGACTTTGGCCAACAAACCAATGCCAATCTTGGATCTTGAGAGAGAACCACTCAATGGAAGGAAAACGCTTAATATATAATGAGGGTTTTTCGCGTAAATTGGCAACCAATTTATTATCTTTGATTAGGTCTCATCATACACCCTTAAACATGCATTCTAAAAGCATAATAAGGCGCGATAAAATAATAATGATATGCGGATGGATATATAACAATTTTTTCCTAGAACAAATCTCTCAATTTCCTCTCTCCTGCTAGCAATATTCATACTTCTACCCAATTACATAATACATTAAAGAAACCTCATTTACATTGAGGGGAATTGGTGAGAAGAGAAATACAAAGAGTAAATAGATAATAGGCTGGACATGCAGGTCCAATTTAATAAATTCTAATTTATTACAATAATTTCAAAATTGCCCCCACCCTTCTAATATCCATCTGATATATATTATTCATACAAATACATCCAAGTATTCACACAAAGCATGTTGTCAATCAATATAATCCAATTAATTAATCTTTGATTAATGACCATCCAATGTTCAAATAACGATTTGATTTGCGCGAGTCCAACTCGTTTAAGAATAAATACTCAAAGTACGTATTCTTGAATTATATCGAACTACAATTTTAAATCCAATTTAAATTGTATCCAATACTAATTCATATTTAATTCCAAATTAAATTATTACACTTATTTTAGTGCCTTTTAGACTTGGATTCCAAATCCAATCTAAATGGGTCTCAAAGGCCCAGTTAGCATCCAATATTATTTAATTAAAGTCCAATGGGCTTTCAATTAATTCTTTAGGCATGAAATTTGGCCATTATGGATCAAACCCAAGACACCAAGGCCCAAGTTAGGAATCACCATATGCCACAAAATCAATTTAGGCCCATTAGGCCCAATTAAATTTTAAAGGCTCAATTGTCATATTTGGACTTTATGGAAATGGTTTTAGGCCCAATTGGATCCAACCCAAATGTCCAAAACCAAACTTGGCCCAACCAAGCCCTTTAGCCCAAATACAACAAATTAAATTAATACATTGATCCAAATTACATATTAATCTAATTAAAGTGTAATTACCACAATTAATTAATTAATCCAATATTTCCAAAATATCAATTAATCTAATTAAGAATGCTTTAATCATCCAATTCATGTCCAACACAAATTGAAGTAAAATCATTCCAACATGCTCAAGCTCACTGCAATACATGAAATTAACATCCAATTTTGATTTCAATCCAATTAAATCAACAATTAACATTCAATTTCATGCAAATTAACATATCCAATTGTCAAATTCAAAAAATCAACATGAACCTTTCTAGGGTACCATTCGGCCATGCATGTGAATTTGGGGAAAATTAATCTAATCAATTTTTAACAAATCCAATGATGCACAAATCCAATTCATCATCATCCAAACACAACCAAACAACCAATTTAGGTAAATCAAACTCCAAGTAAAAAATCCCAAATTAAAGTTTAGAACCCTAAAATTCAAATCAAGTTTAGATTGGCTCATGATACCATTGTTAGTGTCTCTAAGACTTGCCCAAGGATCCTAAACATGATTCTAGTGTGAATAATACAAGAAAGTTTGCGGAAAAAACTTACATTGATGGGATGAGTTTCAAAACTTTCTTTGGATGATGAAAGCTCCAAGCTTTAAAATCGAATTCCAAACTCAAGGGTGAGTTTCCCTATCACCTTGATTTAATTCCCAAGTGCTAGCTTGCTTGAATTTTTGGAACAAAAATTCCAAAAGGAGAAGAGGTATTCACAACAATTGGAGAGAATGGAGGAGAGAATGAATAGTTTTTTTGTGTTTTCAAAAAACATATATTAAAGTGTTGACTTGGTAGGTGTGTTGTTCAATAATCTAATAAATTGTTCCCAACCACTCCATCAAATGTCTAACATTTGATGTAAGTAAATTGGGTCCCACCACTTTAAATTCAATATTTGGTTGGCTTACACAACACACTTTGGGCTTGATTCGTTAATCCGACTAAATGAATTTTCCGTCGCGACGTAATTAAATCCAATTTAATTAAATAATAATACCTAGCAAAATTATTACGAAAGTTGCTTACGAATTAATTCCAAAATAATTCGTTCGCTTGAATTAAAATCTAATTTTAATTCTGTATTGAAATCCAATTTCAATTAATATATCTGATATATTATTATAGCCCAATTAAATAAATTAAATAGTAAAATCCAATTTAACTATTAAATTTACTTTGCCGATTAATTCCAAATTAATCGCGTTCTCTCTTCTTCACGAATTAATCCCAGATTAATTCATGACGCAATTAATCCCAGATTAATTCTCTATCTGATAATTAATCTCAGATTAATTTCTGTCGTGATTAATCCCAGATTAATTTTCTCTCTCATAATTAATCCCAGATTAATTCTGTTCGAGTCAAATGTCATCGGTGAATCTTTGGGAAGTGACCCACGAGATCCATGGATATTTTGGCAGTAAATACGGTCATCAGACTATCCGAACACGTGCGTACCCGGTACCACATTCTTACCGATTTACAAGACATGGTTTGCTTCTAGAAAAACACTATGCCTACCCAATTCTCCAGAAATATATTCAACATGGAATATATATAATCTGTATCAGGCGAAATTTACAAAGTATTACGTATTACGATCCAGTATTGGATGTCACGTGCTAGGTCTGGGGTTGTAATTGTCTCTGCCCCGTACGAAGCATATATCGGATCACTAGCAACTAGTCTCTGTAATTGGATAATAATGACCTAGTCATACTATCCCGATAGCTGTAGAATTTAAGAGTACTAGTTCTGTATCCCTAAGTGATCATCATCTCCATATGACTGAAGTGATACTTCTATCTTGACATCACACCCAATACACTACGATTCTCAGTATACCCAGAAGAGGCGTACACATAATCTGTTAAAGCTCTGGACGATCAAAACCAAAGTATACTGATTGTCGTAAATATTAGCGATGCAAGTCTCAAGTTAAGACCACATACACCTACCCTAATTCAGATTCCCATAGACACATAGTCATACTACCAATGGGATTTCGATGGGTCTATCCAGAGCGAAGCTGCTCCTGGTCCAACGGCTAACAGAACCTCCTATCACACTTGCATAAGTATCCAATACTTAAATATATGAGAACTATGTCGTTAAGCTTCCATAATGCGCACAAGTGTAATAATAGCCTATTCTACATTATCGATGTCCAGTCTCGATAATACTACGACTAGGGATATTTAATGATTAAAGCTTTCGTGGATTAATATTATCTGATATCTTATTCATCAGGCACTAATCATATGGACTTTTATCATTTATATATTCAAGTAATCCAATTACAAAATGATAAAAGAGCAATTTCATTTGTCACATAGTTAATTTGTACAAAGAACACCATGTCTTTTACAAATAGTGATGTTATGGGTCATAATTGTCCAACAGAATAAGCATCTAATGCTTAAGTGATAAAATCTCATAAAGCACTGTTCTAAGTTATTTACTTAACCGAATATTTTTCTTAATGTTTATCTCTATATCAATGACACTACTAGTCGTATTAAAATATGTAACAACTATTTATAAAGAACAAGTAACTATCCAATAGTCGCAAGTTCTGATATCAAATATCAAAATAATCATTAAATAATATTTTAAATAACTAGACTGGAGATCTGGTATCCAATACCTATAGTTGTCGTATCATGAGAATTAATATTCTCTACACACTGTAGACACGGATTTCGATTGAGGTCCACAATCGAGATCGTGAGTCTGTAGGGCGTGAGCGAACCTGTAAAACAAGAGTAAAGCGGAAGAGATTTACTGCCCACCGGTGTGGTGGAAGCCGTAAGCACTCCGAGGCTCAAGTTAGCTACTTGTGTGATTAAGTCGAAGGGGAAAAGATCAAGGCTTGTAGTATACCTCAATCTTATATAGCTTGCCAAAAGGGCGGTCTAATGTGATGTAGTTGTGGTTTTTGTCTGGCCTCCCTGTCTATTACTTGACTTCTTTCTTTTATAGTCTTCATCTCTTGCCCGTTGGAATCCTTAAATGCAGTCATTATTTTCGCGATTTGTTGACCGTGTAACCGCCGTGTTCCATTATCGTCCTTTAATTCCCTGATCTTCACTGAGTTCGTAACTGGTGTCTGTTGGTATTCCAAACTTTGATGGGTCTGGGCTTTGTGAGGTGGGCTGCGGGACTTTAGCCTTTATCTTCAATATTGGATTTTGTTAACGGGCTCCAGGTGGAATAAATGTCGATTTTATCCCTGGGCCCAAATTTGGCCTGTACAGTTTGCCCCCTACTCTCTAAGTCTTGATGTCTTTTGACTTGGAGAGTATCTTTATCCAGCATGTCGTTTGCTCAACTAATTATCATAGGTAACTGTATAAGACGTTTTGGTCGTCTGAATCTGACGATGGTTTGGGGGCCATTTTCTCATGTAATCGCGTGAGGGTGGAGACTCTAGTTGTACGAACTAGAAACGAGGTTCAGGAATCTTTCCACTTGACAGGTCGTTCCGAAGAGAATGAAGCAACCAATTCTCTGATACGACAGGGATTTCCTGAAGCGTGTCCCTGGGAGATTCGACAAGTCTTTAAAATGGTTTATCTGACTCGACGAGGTTGTTTGTAAAATGGTTTAGGGACATTTTCTTTCGACATGTAATTTTGAGTCGAGTGACAATATTGACATGTTTGACTCGTCTGGAGTCTATTGGGGGAATGTCCTCTGGTCGACTTGAACAAGGTTGATGTTCAGGAGCTCTGTCACTCGACATGTCATGTGAGTCGAGTGAAGGCGTAATGTTAAACTCGAAATGAGTCAACTGGGGGTGTCCCCGTGTCGACTGAACAAGATTGATGTTCAGGAGCTCTGTCACTCGACATGTCGTGTAAGTCGAGTGAAGGCAAATATCTATTAGACTCATCACGAGTCTATTGGGGGATGTCCCCATGTCGACTGAACAAGGTTGATGTTCAGGAGCTCTGTCACTCGACGTGTCGTTTGAGTCGAGTGAAGGTGCTTCGTTAGACTCGACATGAGTCAACTGGGTATGTCCCCGTGTCGACTGAACAAGATTGATGTTCAGGAGCTCTGTCAATCGACATGTCGTGTAATTCGAGTGAAGGGAATTATCTATTAGACTCGTCACGAGTCTATTGGGGGATGTCCCCATGTCGACTGAACAAGGTTGGTGTTCAGGAGCTCTGTCACTCGACATGTCATGTAAGTCGAGTGAAGGCGCTTTGTTAGACTCGACATGAGTCAACTGGGGATGTCCCAGTGTCGACTGAACAAGTTTGATGTTCAGGAGCTCTGTCACTCGACATGTCGTGTGAGTCGAGTGAAGGCGCTTCGTTAGACTCGACATGAGTCAACTGGGGATGTCCCCGTGTCGACTGAACAAGATTTGATGTTCAAGAGCTCTGTCACTCGTCATATCGTGTAAGTCGAGTGAAGGCAATTATCTATTAGACTCGTCACGAGTCTATTGGGGGATGTCCCCATGTCGACTGAACAAGGTTGATGTTCAGGAGTCCTTTCGTTCGACAAATCTTGTGAGTCGACTGCCGATAACGCTCTATCTGACTCTACAAGCCGGTTGAAGTAGGCGAAGAGTCTGTCTAGTTTATTAATTGCAATTTTAACCTAACGTGGTTTGCGAGGCGTTTTTTGGCGGGAGATTTGGCGCCATTTCTGTCCTCGAGTTTATATAAGTCGTCCTAGGGGCTTCATTTGTGCTATATTTGGAAGTCGAGTAAGGAGAGCTCTCAAGTCCCTCAAGGTATTCTTCAAAACTCCTTTGTTCTTCAATTCCTTTAAGTGTTCATAGTGTAGATTCAAGCAGTTCTTAAATTATTCAGGCTGTTTGATCTAGGACTTGTATGTTTTGTTAGGAATTTAGTGTTTGTGGGTTTTGATCTTTAGAGAGTAGGTAATCAAGTTGTTTAGTTGTTTTTATATGCTCGTTATTTGGAGGATGTCGAGTGAAGAATTTTTAGGCAGCCTAAGTGCAAGGATCGATAGTTATGTCGAATCATCGAGTGACACCCAGGAAGTAGTCGAATACGAAGAGATGTCGTACCAAAGAATGATCGAAAGTGGGGTGGTTACCCTGGCGACTCCTCCGGAGGTAACCTCATCTGAGGCCATACCTCTGAGATCGTTGCCCGCTATTCGAGAGTCCCGAAGTGACTACTAGCGAGCCATCCAATATTTTATCGAGGAACCCTGCTAGCCGAATGACGGGTAGAATGCTGCGGGAACTCAGCATGATGTTTAGGTTCCCTGAATCTCTGGACCTTCGAGTTTCTTCGTCGAACGAGAGGATTGATTACAAGGTTCCGGGTTGGACGGGTTTTTATGTTCGTCCTTTCTCCGTGGGGTTGAGATTCCCAATCCCTAGATTGGTTTGGGAGGTTTTGGATCATTTCGAGATTGCTCCATACCAGTTGATGCCGAATGCGTGGAGGATTTGATGTCGACTGAATGTTTGTCGTTTGAGTTGGGAATTCTCTTTGAAGTGAGGGACGTTTTAGAAACTTATTATTTGAAGGAGCATTTGAAAGAGAAGGGGAGGTATACTCTGATCCTTCGCCAGAGGAAAACGCATTTAATCACTGGTTTGCCGACGAATGATAGAGGAAATTGGCAATCTCAATATTTTTTTGCGAAGGGTGAGGGTATATATGGATTGACTGGGGCTGGTCGAATCCCAGAGTTTTGGTGTTTGTCGAGTGAGTAGAGAGTTTTATCGTTATTATTTTTTTTATTTTTTTTATTTTTTTTTTACTTGTCGACTAATCAAGCCTTTGTTTTGCAGATCCCTTGCGAAATAGATCATTCTTTACCACTGCTCAGACTGTAGCCAATACCAACGCTGTTCTTTCTTTGTCGGCTGAGGAAAGAGATTGTAAACTCATATTGACGGAGAAGAGGATGAGAGCAACACCTTTGTGGAGGGAAATCTTTCGACGAGAAGGAAAAAGGTAAGTAGTACTGCCTTCCTGTAATGATGTATTGCCGCCCGTGATTAATTGTCGATGGTCGTGTCAACCATTGTATGGCGAATCTAGATTTCGAGAGCCTCTAAACCCTGGAGAACTTTTATGCGCAAAGGAGATGATGACAGGACCATTCACGGTAGCTTCCCTCGATGAAATGAAAAGCCGAAGAAAGTCTCGCAAACTTCGAAAGAATGAGTCTGAAGTCGAGGAGGCGGTTGGCACCCAGCAGAAGGGAGGTACCTCTGTAGAAGGGGTTCTAAATACGGGGAAATCGATCGAAGTGAGCTCTGCGGGAAAGAAAATGAAGGTTGTGGCTGAAGAAGAAGAAGATCCGGATAACCTTTTGCTAAAGGTTCCCCGAGAGTCGACTTCTATATCTGACCCTTCAAGCATCAACTCATTCGTGGAAGGGCTTTTGCTAGAAGGGGATGAAGTGAGGTTGGCCCAGATAGGTCCAATAGAAGTTATGAAGAAGGCGATTGCTTTGAATTATCAGGTTTTTTTTTTTGGGCGACTGACTCTCAAGGCTTGTGTTTGTAGGCCCTGGAATGCAGCTTGTTCATGAAGAAGAATGTCGAGTCCAGCCAGAAGAAGATCAGAGAGCTTGAAAAAGCACTATCGACGTCGAGGAAGGAATCTTCAGAGTTGAGATCTGGATTGGTTGCCTCTCAGAAGAATGAGAGAGGACTCGAGAAAGAGTTGAAGGAGGTAAAGGCTGCTTTGAAATTGGAGAAGGAGACAGCCGAAATGGCAATTGAGGGCTACAAGGAGGGATTTGAGAATGTGAAGAAGGAGAAAGACTTATTGCTTGAGCAATTGGAAGATATTGCTATTGACTCAATGATGAGGAATAGGTGCGACCTGATGATGGAGTATGTCGCAGGAAAACATGTTGACTGGAAGCCGGAGAAGTGGATCCGAGAGTATGAAAGGCGTGCTACCGGTCTTACTTCGTCTTCAGAGGATGATTTAGAAGATAAGGGAGGAGAAGAAATGACGAAAAAAATTGAGTGTGATCCAATCGGAATGGAGATTGCTGATCCGGGGGTCGAAGTACATACAGATACTGCTGAGTGTGAGGATGTCGTGCTGGCATTACCCGACACCGAAGTGTCAACGATAGTCGAGTCACAGGAAGAAGTTCCGGCCACTCTCCCCAGCACAACTGATGTAGGAGAAGAAAATCCGTGAAGTCTAGGGGTTCAAAGGTTTATCTTTGAGGATGGTGTATATTTTGTTTATTGTACAACTGTTGTGAAATTCCGTAGTTTTCTGATGTATAGGTTGAATGAAAAATGTACCATTTGGATGATATCTTATTACTATGGATGAATTTCATTATTTTGCAAAAACATCAATTAAACAAATACTAGGAAAATAAATGTCGACTAACAGATAACAAAACGTAGTCGTTTACCAGATGAATTTCTTGAGATGAAGTGCGTTCCAACTATTGCGTACAGGTTTTCCATCCTCGGTTTGTAGTCTGTAAGCTCCTCTTCCCACTACCTTTGTGACAAGATACGGCCCTCCCAATTTGGGCCCAACTTCCCATCTCCATATTCCTTCGTGTTCTGGAACACTTTGCGTAGCACCCAATCCCCAATTCTGAAGGTCCTGCTCCTGACATTTTTGTTGAAGTACCGAGCCATCTTCTGTTGATGAGTTGCCAGTCGAATGGAAGCTCGGTCCCTTGTTTCATCAATCGTGTCGAGATTGAAGTTCATTAGATTTTGGTTGTACTCTGCACCCAACCACTGGTAGCGAGGGGATGGGATGATTTCCTCGGTTGGGATTACTGCCTCCATTCCAAACGCCAGTGCGAATGGGGTTTCATCTGTTGAAGACCTCTTTGTTGTTTGGTATGACCATAATACTCCTGGCAGTTCGTCAGCCCAGGCTCCCTTAGCTTTCTCTAACCTCTTCTTCAGGGTGTTCATAATCATCTTGTTGGATGATTCGGCTTGTCCGTTTGCTTGTGGAAAGTGAGGGGTGGAGAAATTCAACCTTATGCCCCAATTCCTGTAGAAGTCTTGGAAGTGGTGGCTAATGAATTGTGCTCTGTTGTCAGTCACGATCTCTTTCGGTATGCCGAATCGACAGATGATGTTTTTCCATACGAAAGTTTGGGCTTCCTTGTCGCGTATTCTGGCAAATGCTTCTGCCTCTATCCACTTCGAGTAGTAGTCCGTCATTACGAGCATGTACACTCGTTGGCCAGATGCCGTTGGGAGTTTTCCAACAATGTCCATCCCCCACTTCATAAATGGCCATGGAGATAAGATGGGGTTTAGTCTCTCCGATGGGAGGTGAGGTATTGGTGCGAATCTCTGGCATTTGTCGCACTTCTTCGTGTATTCAGAGGAGTCGAACCTCATTGTGGGCCAGTAATATCCTGTGTTGTGCGCTCGTTGGGCCAAGCTCCTACCACCAGAATGATTCCCACATTCCCTTTCGTGCAGCTCAGAAAAAACATGTTGCGCTTCGTTAGGTGCAATACATTTCAAGTAAGGTCCTGTGAACGATCTTTTTAACAACTGTCTGTCGTACAACACATATCTGGCAGACTGTCTCTGAACTTTCTTTGCTTGAATTCTGTCGTCTGGAAGTATACCGTCTTGCAGATACTTTACGATTGGTGTCATCCAACTGTCGACAGTGTCTAGCGCCGCGACAATCGTTTCTTCTTCACAAATCGCGGGCCAGCTTAAGTACACGACTGGAATTGTTCGTGACTCATTCCCTTCCATTGTCGAACCAAGGGTCGCCAATGCATCAGCCTGGGAGTTCTCATTTCTTGGGACCTGTGTTATGGAAAATTTCTCAAACGTCGATCGTAGGTCACTTACCTTTGTAAATAATTGATTAGCAAACTGTGTCAGACACATTACCTCTAAAGGTCACTAAAGCCAAGAAACGTCATTATCAGATAAACAAATATCTAATGAGGTTTTCTTAATACTAGACAAGAATCTCGAGACATGAACTAATTCACGTCAATTCTTACCGCAAAAGAAACTATTCTCTCTAGACTATTATATCCTAAAACGGATATATATTTAGATTATCTATCGTGACTTAGAAACTAAATCACTAACCATCTTGATTTTTCAAGAAAATCGGAACAACAGTTCCCGATGGTTTTACCTAATCTAATAATATCCAAGCCTACTATAAATCTAGAACCTATTCTAGAAATCTGCAACCATAAGTGAAGTCAGAAAACATATAGATAAATATGTATGCAGTGGATTAGAAGTTTAATTATATATACACTATAGAATAAAGGAAACATACGCGGCCTTTTTCATAATATTACACATTGCCTTAGTCATGAATTTTTAACCCAGTAGTGTCTCCCACTACTTTACATAATACCGTAATCCCCAACGGAAAACAGAAATACAATAATTAAATTGAATTACATAGTGAGAAGTGGACCCCATGAATATATTTCGACTCATTGCTTTGGCACGTTCTCGCCTACGTATATTTACAGGTAGACAACTCATTGTCAATACACTCACTGTGACTCCTAATTTTGGTCATGATCGTTTCTCATTATGACAGCTTTGGCATGTTCACAGGGAGGCGTATCAAGGCTTCACTTGTCAGTGACAAACTCAAGTTACCGATGTAGTCCTGACAGCTTTGGTATGTTCAGGATTTCCACTTTCACTTGAATTTGTCGCTTATCATATTATTTCTACCGGCGCAAATGAACTTCCATCAGCCATAACTGCACAGCTTTGGCATGATACAACTACATCATTAGGAAATCATTTACATCTGTACTGACAAGGCGAACCAAGAACCAAGTATTCCTAATACTAGTTACTTTAATGCCTTATTTAAGTGGGGATATTCCTCAAGTGGGTTCTACTCTACATCAAATGTAGATTTTAATCTAGATCAATTTCTCAATCAGTTTAATTCTACCTGGGAAAACATAACTTAATTTAACCATTAAATCTCTGTTATATTTTCCGTTAGCGTAGAACCAAAAAATTAAGAAACATATAAATTACATGCATGTGCAAATATCAAAATTGGATTATATATCATATATCAAGCATGATAAATGTAATGGATGAAGGATCAGACCTGCTCTGATACAATTTTTGTTGGGGTTTTGGCGCGGGCGCAGCGGAAGCACGCGGTTCGGGCGAAATCGTAACTTTAAAACTTTTAAAATTACCAAATAAATTATTCAATATCCAATATGAATAATTCAATCATATTTCACCTAAACATATTTATTCGATATCAAATAACGACATAAATTGGTTAGAAAACATCGCGAAAATTTTACAAAAATATTTTTCCGTAAATTGGCATAAAATGTGTTTTTGTCCGAACTGACCAACCAACATAGATGGGGCCTGCCTAGGTCAGCTCCAATAGTGCTTGGGCAGTTCATTGGCTGCCTAAATAGTAACCAATTCACTGTTTGGACAGCTGAAACTCCGAAATAATTTCTGGCAATTGTTTCAATGCCCAAAACACATCCAATATATTTATACAACATACTTTTCATCACCAAAATCACAGAAAATCCAGATATGATTTGGTAACCAAAAATATCATTTTTCATGCTTTAAATCCAATTTTCTCAACATTAATCATATCAACATTAACACCAACCAAAGCCACCACCTATGAAGAACTAAGGAACAATTCTAGGAGTTACAAGAGTTGTCATAACACTCTAGAATGGAAACAAGTCATCAAATGACAAAATTGAACTAATATTACAATAATATTATCCAATCCAACTTCACACATGCATCTACCCTCCAAATCCATCCTCCAAATCAAAAAGCCCCAAAATATAAGAAAAGAATAAACCCTAGAACTATTCTAGATATTCAAGAACAATAAATAAGCTTTCTAAGTTTAAGATTATTGAAGATTAGCTCCAAATCTTGTAATTTCCTTAAATTTTTCTTGGAATTCTTCACTTTCTTCCTTGACTCTTCAAGAAAATTTGGGAGCTTTTGTTTGAGATGAAATTCGACCATGGGAGGTTATAAAATGAGACAAAAAAATTTCACTTTATAAAGCAAGTCAAAACCGACTTAGGGGTAAAAGAGAGGGTATTTGGTCATTTGGTCATTTTTAATCTAATTAAATAATAATAAGCTTTTAAGTTGACAAATCCAATTTGTAAACTTTAAGCTTAATAAAATCATGCCATATGTAACCAATAATAATCAAACATATTGCATAACATTTATGTAATATTGAAATAATTTAATTATCTAGATATTTAATATTTAAACATCTAAATAATTAATTAATGTGATTATTATATATATGTATTTTTATTTACATTAAATAACAAATACATATATTAATGGCCATGTGTCAAAGTCTCATTTGACAATTAATTAATATGTATCAAATCAAATTTTGTATCAAATACAATACACATATAATTATTAATTAACCAAAATACCCCTAATGCATGTATTTTTGTTTAACCGATTAAACAATTCGAATTAACTCAGTTAATCTGGTGAAGTATTATGAATAATCGGTATTATTACGCGTTGCCCAAGTGCTCAACGAGTACACTTTATATTGTGGGACTCTCTAAGTTTAGGTTTATCCGTCACAGAATCTAATTTTGTGTCCATAATTCACTCACTCGTAAATTATGATGACCACGGATAATCTCGCTAAACTATGCAAGTCGACGTCATTGCATACGTATAATACATCCGTCATAGGCTATCAATATTATATCGGGGATATAAATAAGAACGTCAATCCCTAAGGTATAATATAGTCGACTTTTAAATTTACGATCTCTAAATAACACTCAAAACTCACTTCCGAAGTATACCACGACCATGGATTTACTATATCGTATATACGTACCGGATACATATGCCTTGTACACAGGATTAACGGATTCTATCTGATACTCACAGGATATCATGAGCATCAGACCACACCTAACGAACATGCGAATGTCTGATCTAAATAGATTGGTGACGTGACTGCCATCAAAGTGTGGAGGATATATATCCACAATGGTAACTCAAGTCGAAGGACCATTTTGATACTCGACTCGAGAATATTCATATTGACGTTGGTGTACCATCTATTAGGAAATCTTCGATGAGTCATTCAGTGTTTATCAAATAAATACCTACACGTCTATACGAGTCTCCCGAGACTCATGGTTCATTGGGATAAACCATCGGACCAAGTCACGATATACGACATGTACTGGTCTCAGCTGATTTTACTAACCGACCCGTGTTAGTAAATCTTAACCAGGAACTTTATTTGAGAATATACAACTTATAGTGACGTTTCCCAATGTCAATTATAAACTACGTTGTAACTGCGTACTACGTTGTAAATTCTAGGGTCTTTGTCTAATATATACATATCACTAAATCATATTTAGTTTCAATCTAATCGTAATTAGATCGAATACATATATAAAAAACAACAGGTGCTACCATTAAGTAAGTAATATTATGGAAAAAGAAATTATTCATATTCATGAATCAGACATAAATATGATTCGGATTGGCACTCGAGCACCAACCCTAACAGTTAATGCATCAAATGATTTCATTTTCAGAAAGTTTGTACTTGTTATAAAAGAATGGATCTATTATTGATTATGTTTTCTATAAAAAGATATGTATGCATGCGTGTGTGTATATATAGGCGCCTAGTTTTGTTGTATTATAATTTACGAGTTATTTGTCAATGGATGAAGGATTTGACACAGATATGTGATGAGCCTAATATATGCATGGATAGGCTTGTAACATTGATTTTTTTTTTCAAAGTATATAGCTATGTATGTTTTTCTTAAATTATTTTCCAAGAAACGCATCAAATGATTTCATTTTCAGAAAGTTGCAATAAAAGAATGGATCGATTATTGATTATGTTGAGATCGTGAGTTTGTAATATATAAGAAAGTTTTCTTGAGTTTTGATATACATGAGCATGCACTTTAGAAATGTCTTGTATGCTAATATGCACTCCGTGTACATATATATGCCAAATTATTTACTGTGAGACGAGGTCTCATGTTGTCTCCGGATGTCAGTTATTGCCGTGGCCCCATGTTGCCAGCTTTGCCATATTCTCACGAGAGTGTATACAGATGATTGAATTAGCAATTTATTTTATGTAGATATACCAATATATGTGGGGCTACGGTCGAATCCTGATATGTATGACGATGTTGGGAGAAGACGTCCCAACTTTGATAGTTGTATATGTATTCTCAATGTGCATTAGCTTTTCATGATTTAAAAATTATGTATCATGATTTACAGTTGTGTTTCATGATTTACGATTTTTTTTATAATGTGTGTAAAGGGTTTTGATTGATGAGTTGGTAATGTGTCATAGCAGTGCTGGTAGGAGAATCTGTTCGGACAGTATGATATGCAGAAACTAGTGCATGTAACTATATATTATGTGTATAAGCATGTTTTGGAAGTTTCTGCTTATGTTTATGATATATATATATATATATATTATATATATATATATTATAACCTTAGCCTATTTTTTATTTTGTCAGTTATGGTAAAAGTATGGTTATTTACTAACTTTTATAACTCACACAAATACAATTTGCTAGTTTTACAGGTTGGCGACCATGTTGATCAGCCTTTCAAGCCCTTGGAAAGTCATTCTACATATCACCCAAGTTGCAGTCATCCACTTTAGTGTTCTGGGAAGTGTCTTAGAAGTCTAGAAACCAAGTGATTTATCTGTATATTTGAATCGTGTTGAGCACGTTGTTGTGTATATTTGAATAAAGGATTTTGATTTGTATGTGTAATTATGGGCACATAGCCATTAAGTATTGATAATGAGCATTTGATGTGTCTTGGGTGGCGGATCTGAGGTCCATATATGTATTGATGTTCATTATAGGTCACATTATCGTGTTGGACTGTGTTCCAAGTTTCATAAATTTAGGGCGCATCAAGTCCGTTTTTATTTAAGTTTGAGGCTTATGGAGATAAGTTATTTATGTCTCATGCCGGTAGCATCCTGGGTCGCGCGGGGTGTTACAATGAGTATGTAGACATCTAAAATATATAATTTGAATCAGTGTGCTATGGGAAGGCTGACTTACAATGTGTGATCCTTGGTAAGTGCCACACAAGCCCGATTTTTCACTATAGGAAAAGTCGGCATGTGACACTACGCATGCCCTGAAGGTATATTTATTTCCTGTACGGAAATCTATTCAACAGAATTGGATCATGCGCTATTATTCCTAAGGCTTAACCCAAATTCCATTTGTTAAGTTCCTAAAGATTTACCACAACTATCATATTGGTGATCAAGCAATAGAACGCATTCAAACATAAAGAATAATATATAGTCAAATAACATACCCAATAGAATAAAAATATACAAATCAATTAAACATTGTTCTCGGGATCCATTACAATCCTAGACCAATGATTTAGCTACTCATAATATTCAATAAGCACACGCTAATCATTGATACATGACAAGAACTCATAAAAATAAACTAGAGAATAAGAGACAGAAAGAACTCCTGTTGTAGACTTCATCTTCAATCTCCAGTACCGGTTGAGACACTTGTTATTGTCTTGCTCTAGGTTCTCTTCTATGCTATTGAGTATGCAAAAAGTATGTTATTTTTCTGATCTTTAGGGTTTGGGCCGAATTTGAGCTTATATAGGAGTTGTTGGGAGTTTTCTATCTTAAGAAATTCATTAAAATATGACTTTCGAGCATATTAGCGCGCCAATATTGAGTCATTAGCGCGCCAATATATAGCAAAGTATGATTCTAAAAGCTCATGTCCCATAGGCGCGCCAATGGGATCCTACTGGCGGCCCAATGGGAGACAAAATGCATCATATGTCTTTAGGCTCATTTTTTTACCATGATAGAATCTGATTTCAGTTTCGACGTAAACTATAAAATTATAGATAATTGAGTTTTTTCTAATGTAACTTGAATCACATCAATTGGACATCGTATAAAAAATTATAGCCAAAATACTGAAAGATGTGGGAATCAATAAGTCAATGGTACATAACACTTTGATTTGTTGACGTTTCAAGCCCGTGCCTTTCCAAATGTATATTATCCTATAAAAACACAGAACTCCTCAAAACTCTTATAAAACTCGCAATAACCCTCGAAATATAAGATATATAGGTGGTAAATATAGATATATTGACTGCTCATCAAATGATCCATTGTGAAAAAAAATGAAGAATCTATAAAGATTCACTCGGCGACTTCAATTCTGGGGTTTTCGAATAATTCGTAATTATTTATATATACACAAATTTAGAAACAAGCAATGTTTGCCTATATTAAAATGAAAAGTGATACTAGCAAGGTAACTTTTAACTAGCTAGGTGCCTTCAATTTTAAGAAAGCAAAGCTTTATGCGTAAAAACTGCATGCGAGATGTCAAATAAAGCTAGTGCCACACAACCCATTATGGAGAATATTTCCAATATGCAACTACGAATAAACTACAGATCAAGTAATGAATATAATCTCCTTATCCAATTGTTCTTACCCAAGATTCATGCATGTGGATTTTAATTAGTCATGATTATATCAGAGACTAAGTAATAGGGTGAGGGACTAAACTGAAGAGTATTGAAAGTTATGAGACCTAAAAATGAACAGTCATTGTCTTTTTGGTCTTCTACTTCATTTTTGCTTCTGTTACTTTTTATTCTACCTTTGGCTGTGATCTCATTGTTTGTTTTCACTCTTGGTCCAATTGCTAGCCCTAATCTGTCTCCTGTGCTTCGATGGCGAGTCGGTTTCTCGGGTTACTCTTATTCTTCTTTTGCTTCTTCTTCAGTATTAGAGACTACTCCCCCACCTAGTTCTTCAATCTTCAGTGGATCAATTACAGATGAAACAGTACAACTGGTAATTAAAAGTTTGCTTCGTTGTAACTGTTTCATTGATTTTTTTTTAGCTATGGAAATGTCGGTTCACTTGTAGGTACAGAAGCAAGAGATATCGAAGCATAATGAAGAAGTTAGGACTGAATCTGTAACGAGATACAGTAAATTGGAGAAGCTTGAAGCAAGTTTAGCTAGAGCTAGAGCCTCCATTAGAGAAGCTGCTTTTATCAGAAATTTGACATCAATCCATCATGATCCAGACTATGTCCCTCGAGGCCCCATTTACAGAAACGCTAATGCTTTTCACAGGTGTATATAAATCAACCGATAAAATTTATTAAACGAGTCTCTCTCTCTTGCAAACGTTTGTATTTTGTTAAAATTCAGACTATAGTAAAAGCTCTTAAGAGAAAAAAATTTCTCCAACTAAATGTACCGTTGAAATTCATGATTTTGAGTCAAGATAGACTCATAAATTTCAATAAGCTATCCTGGCCAAATTTATATATGCACATATTATCTACATATGTGGCATAAATAAGATAAAGACCGGCTTACACATGAGAGAATTTTAAAGAAAATATCTCAGATATGAATGAATGAATTTAAAATATAAATATAAAACAACTCTCTACTCTTAAACTAGTTTTTTTTTTTTTTTTTTTATTGAGTTATGCCCATCAATTTCAATATGTACCAAGAGTTCAATACATATAGGTCCAGATTTTAATTAAACATAAATTTTTCTCTTTTTAATTGTGTTTAATCATATTATTTAATTATGTTAATTAGGAGTTATTTGCTAATGGAGAAGCTATTCAAGATGTATGTATATGAAGAAGGAGAGCCACCAATGTTTCATGATGGTCCGTGCAAGAGCATATATTCAACAGAAGGAAGATTCATTCATGAAATGGAAAGGAGCAATATGTACAAAACTAAAGATCCTGAAAAGGCTTTGGTTTATTTTCTTCCATTTAGTGTTGTGATGATGGTTGAGCATCTCTACGTGCCTGGAACTTATGAGATCAATGCCATTGGACGTTCAATTGTCGATTACATCAATATCATTTCGAATAAATATCCCTTCTGGAATCGAAGCCTTGCCTCTGATCATTTCATGCTCTCTTGCCACGATTGGGTAAGTAAATTCTTCATAAGGGAAATGATGAATTTTCTAGCCTAAAGATAGTAAAAGCCGAAAATATTACAATATTTTTTAAATTATTATTTTCTACCTGATGTTATAAAAGTATATAATTTATCACCTAAAATTGTAAAAGTACAACATTTTCAACTCAAAAATTACAAAAAATTATCAATTTTTCATTTTAAAAAAAATGAAAATTAATACACTTTTTAAACTTCGGGTGTAAAAATGATAAACTAAAAAATATTGTAGTAATTTGTGTAAATCGGATAATTTCCCTATCTTCTAACATATAAAATAGAGATTAAGAGGTTTAAATTGATCATTTTGCCTCCAATTTTCTAGACTTTTTCTTATATATTTCGGCCTCTCAAACTTTTCCATCTTGACATTTTAGCCAAGGCCTGTGAAAAGAGGACATTAAAAGATATATTTCATCATTTTGATACAAGAAAATGATTTGCAGGGGCCAATATCATCTTCATTTGTTCCTCATTTATTCCACAACTCCATTAGAGTTCTATGCAATGCCAATATTTCTGAAGGATTTAACCCCAGCAAAGATGCCTCGTTACCAGAAATCAATCTCCTAACCGGCGAAGTCACCGGACTTATCGGTGGCCCCTCCCCTTCTCGCCGCTCCATCCTGGCATTCTTCGCCGGCCGGTTACATGGGCACATTAGGTACCTACTCCTAGACAAATGGAAAAAACAAAGACCAAGATGTGCAAGTATATGACCAACTTCCTAAAAATGTATCATACAACTCAATGTTAAGAAAAAGCAAATTTTGCCTGTGCCCTAGTGGGTATGAAGTGGCAAGCCCTAGAGTTGTGGAAGCAATATATTCAGAATGTATCCCAGTTTTGATTTCAGATGGCTATGTGCCTCCATTCAGTGATGTGCTAAATTGGAAGGCATTCTCAGTGCTAATAGATGTGAAGGACATTCAGAATATTAAGGAAATCCTTATGGGCATATCTCAAAGGCAGTACTTGAGAATGCAAAGGAGAGTGAAGCAAGTGCAAAGGCATTTTGTGGCTAATGAATCTCTTAAGAGGTTTGATGTTTTTCATATGACTGTTCACTCTGTTTGGCTCAGGAGATTGAACATTCACATCAAGGATTTTGTTCAAGATTTTTAATTGTTCAAAATGGTTATGATAATCAAAGATTTGTTTATGTGTTCAATCAATAAAGACAGTGAGGTGTTTTGAATTCTTTCAATTGGGCAGAAATTATTATTGTTGATTGTATATAACAATATATTCGTTGTCTACTTTATTATACCGACTATTAAGATGGATTATAGTCTTTTTTTTTTCCCTTTTGTAAAGGAACTTTAATTGTACTCTAATATAGATGGACTCGAAGCATTTGGAATTTTTCCTCAAATTTTGAATAAAGTAATATGTAAAAAGTACATTATATTAAAATAATTATATAAAGTAGTAAATATGTAAGAAGTATATATATTCAAATAATTATAAAAAAAAACATGATATTGCAAAGTGACATTGATAGTTGGCTTGGGGCCTTGGGCAAAGTCAAGAACAAAATTGTGTGGGGCCGAGGCTTCAAATTTGGGCCATCTTCAGCCACCAAAACATACAATATATGATTAGTTAGGTCAGATATCATAAGTAGTTCTCAACTGGAAGTGTGTTAAGGAAGAAGTTGGGACCCAAATGAGTGTATTGTAGAATCTCACATGGCCTAAGGGGAATCCTGGTAATGTCCTTGTAAGTATTAAGCCTACTCAACTTATTGGAGGTCTTTTGAGTAGGTTTGTGCTCATGCCAAGAACAAAACCGTGAGGGACCATGGTCTCAAATTTGGACCATTTTGAGTCACCAAAACAGACATTATTTGATCATTTTGGCTTATACTATTTAGGATCTGTTTGGGCTGTTTTAGGTCTTCAATATTGATTCTCCACTAGCCCATTCCATAATGCATTTCTTCATGGGCTAAGGTTTCCCAAATGGGCTTGGCTAAGGGTTCATTATGCATTGGGCCTCACTTTGTGTATCCGTGTCTTCCAAACCACGACCCAACATAGTTGTTGTCCTAGTCAAACTGACTTTAGGTCCATCATGATTAGGGATGGCAATTTTACCCACCAACCCGCAAAACCCGCAAAAAACCCGCCCGCAATGGGTAGGATTTGGTAAATATATTAGTGGGTGCGGTGCGGGTTTGGTAATTTAAAGCAAAACCCGCTGCGGGTGCGGTGCGGGTTTGGTATTTAAGAAAAAAATGCGGGTATCCGCTGCGGGTATCCACATACCCGCAATATTATTTTTTATTAATTAATATTTTTAGGACAATATAAAAAAACATTCATACAAAAACAACTAACAAAACCTAAACCTAAAACATTAATTCACAGTTTCACACTCCCACTCAGCCGCAACCTGCCCAACTGGAGATTTTTTGCATGACTATTATTGTTTTTTTAATAACACTTGTTAATAAAATTATAATACAAAAATTTTGATTAAGTTCACATGATCAGAAACGGGAGAGAAGCAAAATAAGCTAGTGTTTGCTGCAGCTTCAGTAGCTTTCCTGCTTCTTCATTACACTTACAACACTTGAGTCTTGTAAGCATCACTTTCATTACACTTAGCATAAAAATATGACCAAAATGTTGGTGATTACTTTTTAGCTTATTGTCGATTGAGTTGGAAAACTTAGATCATTATAATTATGAAAGGAAGAACTCGTTTTAATTATGTTTATATGAAAAAATAAACATATGGTACCGAGTCTTTCATACATTATATTATCTATGTACTGTATATACATACATTGCATGTTGTATATGTCAAATGAAAAATAAATGTGAAAACTACAGCTAGCAATTAAAAATAAATTATTTAATTAAAAAATATATTATTAAGAACACAAAATAATTCAATATTTTAAAAACCCGCAAAAAATCCGTTGGGTACCATTGCGGGTTTGGTAATTTATTTTTATATGCGGTGCGGGTTTGGTAATGAAAATTAAAACCCGCAACGGGTATGGTGCGGGTTTGGTAATTCATTTACATATGCGGGTGCGGGTTTGGTAATTGCAAACCCGCACCATACCCTACCCACTGCCATCCCTGATCATGATTGACATTAAAAAATTAATTTATCTTAAATCATTTCAAAAATGCAGTTAAAAAATTTATATAAAATATATGAGAGATGTCGATTTAATATTATTTTCTTTCAGTTTTTTTTTCATATGAGTATTGTTAATTATTATTTTCTTATTATTTAATTAAAAATTATAAAAATTGACATGATAATATGTACATTGAAAATATAAATATAAAGCATGCTAATTTTGTCCTTCTAAACTTAATTATCAAGAAAATATTATTTAATAATGCTCAAACCTAGAAATAATCAACCAAAAAAAAATAAAAAAACAAATTACCTAAAAAATAAAATAAAATTGGCACATCTCGTATATTCTCTATAATTTTTTTTTTCCATTTTTTATGATAATTAAAAATAATAATTTTCCTTAGAAAAAAAATAGAGTTTGGAATATTTTTTGTTATAGAAATATTATATTTTTATAATTATAATTTCATATTTTTAAATTATTTAAATAAATTAATAATGATGTGAAAATGTCAATTCTTTTATTTCATGTGTCAACATGTAACAGTATCAAAATTCCTTTGAATTTTTTATTTTCGAGATTATGAGGGTATTATGAAAATAGTAAAGAGATATGTGGTAAATATTATAAATATTGGGGGAAAATGACATTCTCTATATTATTTAATTCGTAAATTATTTTATTGCAAAACAATCTTTATTTAATTTTATCAAATAAGGGTGGCAAAAAAATCCGGGCCCGACTAGGGGTCAAAAAAATCTAGATCGGGTTTTAAAATGGGCGGTCCAGCTCAGGCCTTAGGAATATTACTCCCGAGACAATCTTCCATCAATAGTGAATTTGTTCGGTTAAAGGGAAACCAAAAGCAAATTTAGCAAAAGACAGATAAATACACCAATCGACAAGGAGATTTAACGTGGTTCGGCGGATCAGATCTCACCTACGTCCACGGGCACAAAACGGATGATACTTTTATTACTGAGATATGCTTCTCCGATCTCTCTTTTGTTTACAAGTCTCACAATAATGATTCTGATATTGGTTCTGATATCAACCTCTCAACTTTCAACTTGTTACCCCACCTTACGCATACTCTACCCTCCTATTTATAATAGTGTAGAAATCAGATTCCTTCTCCTACAAGAATTTCCTAATTGACACAATTTCCTTTTCCCATAAGGATTCCTAATCAAAACTACCTTTACTTTCTTTATCCTACTAGGACTCTGACTCACCAGTTTTCCCCATGAAAATAGGATAACTTGTCATCTTATCCACAATAATAGGGTGTCATCTTCCGGAGCATATCTCGCTATCTGGTCGGTCTTCATGAGGTCGGTCATGATAGTCCTTTGAACTGAGAATGCTGATGTCTATCTGATAATGCCCGGTCATCCGAATCAAAGTGGTCGGTCACCTATCATCAAGTGTTCGGTCTCTACCTGTTGGCTTTATAACGCTTATGTGGTCGGGTCGGTATTTAATGATTTCGATCAAGAAGGGAATTACCCTTTTACCCATGTCGTGCTGCTTAAATAACATAGTACCCGGAAAACACCATCAACATATGTCTCCTAGTTCTCGGTTCCAACGAGTATACAAGTTGGTGTCGGGAACTATATAAAGATGGTGTGCTGATCCCATTGCTGATGGTCGCTCCAGAAATCACAGAGAAGCTGTCATTGCCATCAACCAAGTCTTCTGTTTCTATCTTCATATCCTCGGTTATTGAAGATGCTGATCTTATTCGGAACGATTCTCCACCTTAGAGCAAATTCTCACTTGGGTCGTCCCATCAGGAGATGAAGTTCCTCTTGTTGTCCAAACTAAAAATGACTCATTCTCTGTAATATCTGTACCAGAGATTTGGAGGTCCTAACCCCTGACTGATCCAATCTCGATTATGAGGAGAAAATTTTGCCTCTGAGCTCACGATGATGTGCTCGGTGTTGGACAATTATGACCCATAGCGTCACTATCTGTACAGATCACGGTGTTGTTATACAAATTAACTATGTGACAAATGAGATTGCACTCTTATCATTTGTGATTAGATCACCTAGATGTATAAGTGATGAGAGGTCCCTATGATTTGTTCCTGGACAGAGAATGATATGAGACAGTATCAGTCCATGAAGGATAAATCATTAAATATCCCTAGTTAGAGTATTATCGAGATTGGACATCGATAAATACATAAAAGACTAGTATTACACTTGTGCACGTTTGTGAGGGCACAACGACATAGTTCTCATATATTTGGGTATAGGATACTCATGCAAGTGTAATAGGAGGTTGTGTTTTACCGATGGTACGGGAAACAGCTTCGCTCTGGATAGACCCCCCCGCGGAATCCCATTGGTAGTATGACTATGTGTCTATAGGAGTCTGCAATCAGGGTAGGTGTATTTGGTCTTAACCTGAGAATTGCACCGCTAATACATACGACAATCAATATACTTTAGTTGAGGTTGTCTAGGGCTTTAACCGGTTCTGTGTACGCCGATGCTGGGTATATTGAGAATCGTAGTGTGTTGGGTGTGATGTCAAGACAGAAGTGTCACTCCGGTCATATGGAGATGATGGTCACGTAGGATACGGAACTCGTTCTCTTAAATGCTCGAGCTATCAGGATATTATGACAAAGTCATGTATATCCGATTATAGAGACTAGTTGCCAGACATCCGATATGTGCTTCGTACGGGGCAGACACAATTCCAGCCCTAGGCCAAGCACGTGAACATCTGATACTGGACAGAAATACGCAATACTTTGGTATACTACGCTTGATATAATTCACATATTCTTATAAGGATATTTCTGGAGAATTGGGTAGGCATGACGCTTTACTAGAAGCCAACCTTGTCTTGTAAATCGGTATAAACGTAGTTCGAGGTACTTACGTGCTCGGATAGTCCGACGACCGTATTTACTGCCAACATATCCGGGGATCTCATGGGTCGCTTCCCGAAGACTCACCGATGATGTATGACTCGAACTTTATTAATCTAGGATTAATTAGAAGAGAGAGAAAATTAATCTGGGATTAATTACGGAGATATTTTATCTGGGATAAAATATTAATTAAGAGAGAGAGCGATTAATTTGGAATTAATCGATAAAATAATATATTTGATATATTATTAGAAATTGGATTTCGAAGCGGAATTAAAATTAGATTTTAATTCGGGCGAACGAATTAATTTAGAATTAATTCGTTAGCGACGTGAATAGTGATTTCGCTAGGCGTAATCGTTTAATTACGACGCAACGGAAAATTCGTTAATTTGGAATTAGCGAACCCGAGCCCGGGATTATTTACGAGCGCATTCGCATTTCGAATTCGAGTGTGGCACGCAAGTCAAATCAATCGTCAAATCACTAGTCACATCAAGCGTCAAATCAAATGTCACTTTGAGTGATGTGATAAGTTGTCACTTGATTTGAGTGATTGATGTGGTAGTTGAAAAGCTTTAAATGCTTTTTGCTTTTTGGCTTTTGACTTTTTGTTTTTGAAAAATAAAAAGTGGTAAATGGTTTATTTTGTTTTTGGAAAATATATAAATCATTTACACTTTATTTTTTTAATAACTCTCTCTCTCCTTATTTATGCATTTTCTCTTTTCCCTCTTTTTCCCTCCTTCTTCCTCACACGGTTTGGAACCGTTTTTCCTCTCAATTTTCTGGTTGTTACCGAATTAAAAGGAGAAGCAAGGAGAAGATTTTGTGCTAGCACACCTTGGGTTATATATAGGTGATAGGGAAACCTACACATGAGCTTGGAATCGATTTTTGGAGCTTGGAGCTTCCATGGTGTTCATCAATGGCCGATCATGGAGGAGACAAAAACCAGTGAAACCGAGCAGCCCATTGCATGAGGAAGCCACTGCCGAGCTTGGAGGGAGGCAGAAAACGCACATTGTTCTTCGCATCTCAAACCGTTCAATGTGAGTATGTATTCCGCCTTACTCCTTTGTGTATTCATGCGAATTTCTTGCTTGATTTCATGATTCTTGGGACCTAATTAGAAACCAACAATTGTATCAGAGCTTTGATCAAGCATGAAAAAGTTAGGGTTAAAATTGGGTAAACTCGATTTAAGCATGATTTGGTTGAATTGTTTGATGAAGTATGCTTGAATGAGGTTGAATTGAAGTTGTATGTTCAATTTCATGAAATTGGATTGGATCCATTTTTCCCCAAAATTTTGGGCATGGCCGAAATTGAAGAACCCTAATTTCTTGGTGATTTTTTGTTTGTTTGATCATTGGATGACTTAAAACAAGTGGGTAATGTTTTTTTGAAGTTCAATTGGATTGAATTTTGATTTGGAACAATTTTCCCCAAATTAAAGTAGGCTTGGCCGAATTCAAGTAACATGAAATTCATTGTGTTTTTTGATTTTAATTCATTGGATGAGTTGAATTGATTTGGGAAATGATGATTGTGGATTCAATTGGATTGAAACCGAATCGGATTGGAAAAACCCCTAATTGCCGAGAATAAAGTAGCATGCATTGGGTTTGATTTTGATGAAATTGTGTTGGACACTATTTGTTATTAAAGTGCATGATTAATTAGGCTAATTGATGTTTGAGGAATGTTAATTGGATGATTAATTGTGTATTACACTTAGGTTAATTAATTATGGAATTTGGAATTTTATAAGTTAATTAATTTGGGCTTATTTTTGGAAATTGGGCCTTATAAGTTGTAATTAGGCTTTTGGGCTTGGTTGTACCAAGTTAGGTTTAGGCCAATTTGGTTGGATCCAATTGGGCCCAAAACCGCATCCAAAAGTCCAATTATGACTCAATGGACCTTAATTATTTAATTGGGCCTAATGGGCCAAAATTAATTTCTGGGCTATGGGGTAAATCCCGGATTGGACTTTGGTTTTTTTTATCGGTTTGACCCGAGTTGACCAAAAGTCCATGCCTTATAGAAATTAATTAAAAGCTCATTGGACTTTAATTAAATAAACATTAGATCTTAATCGGGCTTAGAGACCCGTTGCGATTAATTTGGAATTTAAGTCGTAAAGGTTCATTAATAAAAGTGTAATATTTAATTTAGAATTAAATAGTGAATTAGAATTAAATGCATATTAAATTGGATTTAATGTGTAGTTTAATTTAATTCAAGAATTCGTACTTTGAGTACTTATTCGCAAAACGAGTTTGACTCGAGCAAAAATCAAATCGTTGTTTGAACATTGGATGATAACTAATTATCAATTAATTAATTGGATGAGATTGATTGATAACATGCTTGTATGAATACATGGTTGCGATGCATGATATAATGTATATCGGATGGATATTAGTCGGGTGGGGCAATTTTAGAAATTGTGTAATAAATTTGATTTATTAATTGGACCTGCGTGTCCAGCCTATCACCTCTATTCTCATTGTATTTCTCTTCTCACCTATTCCCCTCAATGTAAATGAGGTTTCTTTAGAAGTGTATTGTAACAGGTAATAGTAAATACACATGTGCTAGCTTTGGAGAGAGAAAATGAGAGATTTGATCTAGGATCAATGTAAAGTATCCATCCGCATATCATTATTATTTTATTTCATATGCGCTTTATTATGTGTTTAGAATGCATGTTTAAGGGTGTATAAAGATGAGACCTTAACAAAGATAATAATTGGTTAATTGTTGCACCAATTGCACGCGAAAAACCCTCGTTCAATATTAAGCGTCTTTCCTTCCATTGAGTGATTCTCACTCAAGATCCTAGACGGCATTGGTTTGTTGGCCAAAGTCAAGGCCTTTGTCTGTCGAAGATGTGTTTGAATCACGAAGGCTTTGTTCCATATCAGTGTCTTGTCCAAGTTGTGGTTTGTTGGCCAAAGTCAAGACCACTTCTTGTCCATCGACATTGATTACGAAGCTTTCCATGGTCAATGGTCGCGCTTGACTGGGATCACTAAGTTTGTTGTGCCAAAGCCAAGGCTTAGTTGATTCAGAGGAAAAAGGTTAGGTAATACATTGGATGTATTGGCATATATAAGATGTATGTTTCGGACATGGACGTCCCCCTACCGGATCTAGGAATTGGATTGGATCCAATTGATCTTAGAGATCTACCTAGTTATTATCATACAATTTGTTGGCCAAAGTCAAGATTGTGAGATATTTAACGGGATCCTAACCCACTAGGAAACACGGTTTCCCGAGTACTCGACAGAGGGTTAGAGGCTCGCCGAAAACTAGTGGGAGACAAGAATTGAATTTGCAATACTCGTTCAATTACTCGCCATATGCGCTCATTCAAATTATTTCGTCGTTAGATTAAATATTAGTTGGACTAATATTTAAATTGTTGTTTTAATTAACAGTTGGACTGTATTATAGTTGATTATATATAATTGGAATATATTAATCAATATATTTGAATTAATTAATTTCAGTTTACAGTTGATTTTATAATGGATTATAGTAATCAATGTAATTGAGGTTAATTAATTTAGATTATATTTGATTATATAGTTGGACTATTATAATCATTATAATATATAGTACCACAAATCGTTGATTAAATAGTTGGACTTTTAGAATCAAGATAAAATGAATATTAGTGTTTTAAAACATAATCCTGGGTGAAAATGTAATTAGACGACTATAATTTTCAAATTGGGAATAAAGTTTCAGGATGGTCCTGGAAAATAATAAGTTATTTTATTTGATAAAATAATATATTAGGCCTAAGCCTGGAGTTAAGCAAATAAATGGAACATGATATTTGGAATATTCATGTAATGATAACTTTAGTGCTTAATCCACTATACTTGTCATATAGACTCCTTAATTTCTTTATCAGAACTAGGATTAGATTCTTAAAGTATGATATTGAAATTGAAGGATATTCAAAGATTAGATCTTATAAGTACTTTTAAAATTGCAATAAATAATTCTTGGAGAATTAATGACTATTCTCAAGGAGACAAAGTCAAAGTTTGCAATTAGGCAAGTAGTGCAAGGCACACCTTACTTCATATTCTAGAAACCCGAGGCTTGGCCAAAGGCTACCGGAATATTGAAAATGGCAAAGGCAAAATCATTATCATCTTCTAGGAAGATAAAAGGACATATCCCAAGAAGGATTGAAGACGAGCAAGGCTCTGACTTCAAAAATGATTGTCATAATTATGTTCACAGCTAGTATTAAAATTAGATTTTAGATACTTAGTGTGGTACATAAAATATATATATTGGTTCAGATCTGTTTTGAACAGGATACTGACTTCGATTGAGATTTATCTGCGAATTGGAAACGGGACGAAAGTCGCTGTTTTAACCTAGATACCTAAGTTTAGGAACTACCCTCGGGTATGTACCTAAATTTGGAAACTGTTATAATGTAACTAGTTTGACTAGAAACATTATCTCTATACCGTGTATAACCCGCTGCGGGTATACCTTTATATTCTAGAACACTAAAGTGTTTCATTATAAAAGATGATATTGAGATAAACACATTAGATGTGAATAACAGAATTTATATTTTGAATATAAATAATATCTAAAATATATAACATGACAAATAAATAGCTCAAAATGATTTGATCAGTTAAGAAACTTAAATGTGGCATAGTTGTCAGGGACACTATTAAACAAGAATCGTATATCCGCACTTTTGAAGAGCGGGTACCAGGACTAATTTGATTTCAATCAAATAAAGTCTACGAATCTAGTTTATTGGGCAAAGTGCCTAAAACACATTTACATGGTAAAAGTGTAAATGCCACCGATCTGTTAGCCATACTTCATAGTGAAGCAAGTGGGCCCATGTCTAGCTAGGCTAGATATGGATATGAATATTTTGTGACCTATACGGATGTGGCATCACGTAATGTTTATGTGTTTCTTTTGAAGAACACAACTCGGAAACTTTCAAGTTTCGACACGAAATAGATAATAGATCGGCTAAAGTATGAAACTGTCACGGCAAGACCGTAATGGAAAATACTTAAGCAATAAGTTTCTAGTATACTTGAAAGAGTATAGTATTCTTTCAAAGAGGACTCCTCCCGAAACACGTCAGTTTGACGGTGTGTCCGAACAGGATTAACCGAATTTTGTTATACATAATAAGGTTAATCACGAGTCGCTCTGAGCTACCATTTCCTTCAACGGATACGCTTAACAGTGCAAGAACTTATTTTGAATAAGGTTCCATAAATATCTGTTTGACAAATAATATTAGATATGAACGGGAAAGAAACCAGGTTTCTCATTCCTGTAGATTTGGGTATACTAGGCATATGTTTGGATGATACCAAACAAGAACCCAAATTAGATAAGTGCTAAATGTAAGTTATCCTAGGGATACCATAAGTATTGTACTTATACATCTCACAAGAGAACAATTAGATTGTTGCTCACCATGCGGTTTTCCTAAGAGGAATACCGAAATGCAGTGGTAAGTGGGAGGATAGTAAAACTTAACTCGATGAAAATCAGAGTAATATTATTCAAAGGCACCAAATCTTAATGGAACATAAATAGTTCATCAAGGATGAGACTATTACCATTAATCTTCGAATACACAAGAACCGCGTAGGTCGGAGAGAGTCAGAAAACAACCTGGGGTATGGGTTTCTGATCTCACCTCATAAAGATGTCTATCTTATTGAGGGATACCAACTGACTACGAATGAGGAAGTGATACAAGGTATCGACTCCCTATTATGGCAAAGTGTCATATAGTCCGAAATGGATTCCATGTATATCAACATGTTTAGAACTAGTTGATGTACCGCAAGATATTGTGCCTACTGGTACTATAAGTCTTCAAGGAAGACGTACATGGATGGCAACATACCAACGTATAAAGCTGGGCTTTTAACGGAAAGGTATCATAATCAACATTGTGTTGATTACGATTCAACCTTTTACCTGTTGCCACGGTAAATCCTTTTGGATAATGCTTGCTAATGCTGCATGTTTCAGAATATGGAATATGACAGCTTAACGAGAAAATCACTTTCCTGAAAAGGAAACCAGTTGGAGGATGTTTACAACATCCTATCGGTTTTGTCGTACCATAACTAGCAAACAAGGTTTGTGGGTTATTCGATCCATGTTTGGATTGAATCAAGCATTAGGTTCTTGGAATTATCGTTTTTGATGTAATCATAATGATTTATGATTTAATTCAAAACGAAAAGATTCTTATATATATAAGAAGGTTAGTGGGAGCGCACTGACAGTGGCTGTCATATATAAAATAATGATAATATGTCATTTCTTGGAAATGATATCCCATAAAATAACTATCGGCGAAAGCTTGGCTTTCGATAATACTCTCCGAGAAACCGTACATTGAAAAATGTACGCGACCTGGTGTCTCATACGCTTTGAGCATATGGATTCACAAACAGGCCAATCCGAGTGAAAGTAACTGGATTGATGTTAAGAACATCCGTTAGTGTCTTAGAGAACTAAGGATGCTGTCTTTGTCTATGGAGAAGAGGAACTTGAAGTGACTGGGGTCACTTGTAGCGAGTTTCCTATAACCGATAAAGACGACTAAAGTCGCAACGGTACTATACAGTTAGAATAACGGTACAGTGAGCTGGAAATCTTCCTAGCAAGATACTGTCTGACCGAATAAACAACAAATGCGGGTTAATTGCAGCAGTTGAAGCAGCAATAGAGCCATCTGGGTGAATAACAAATCTAATTAGATTAGATATGGTTCTGTTAGCAGTTGAGCTAGGCATCAGCACAGGCTAAAGAATTAATGGTCTCATCAACGATCCAGATATATACTTCGATATTCACCTGATTCGTTCGGATCAACACTCGTGGCGATGTGGATCGAATAAATCGCATCAGATGATAATCATACAAATCAGCTGACGAAAGCTTTTCTCAGCAGTTTGAGCCAACCGTATATAATTCGGGTGTCAGAGACTCGAGTGACTGGCTATAGGCCAAGTGGGAGATTGTTGGACAATTATGACCCATAGCGTCACTATTTGTACAGATCACGGTGTTGTTGTACAAATTAACTACGTGACAAAGGAGATTGCACTCTTATCATTTGTGATTAGATCACCTAGATGTATAAGTGATGAGAGGTCCCTATGATTTGTTCCTGGATAGAGAATGATATAAGACAGTATCAGTCCACGAGAAGATAAATCATTAAATATCCCTAGTCAGAGTATTATCGAGATTGGACATCGATAAATACATAAAAGACTAGTATTACACTTGTGCGCGTTTGTGAGGGCACAACGACATAGTTCTCATATATTTTGGGTATGATACTCATGCAAGTGTAATAGGAGGTTGTGTTTTACCGATGGTACGGGAAACAGCTTCGCTCTGGATAGACCCCCCCACGGAATCCCATTGGTAGTATGACTATGTGTCTATGGGAGTCTGCAATCAGGGTAGGTGTATTTGGTCTTAACCTGAGACTTGCACCGCTAATACATACGACAATCAATATACTTTAGTTGACGTTGTCCAGGGCTTTAACCGTTCTGTGTACGCCGATGCTGGGTATATTGAGAATCGTAGTGTTGTGGGTGTGATGTCAAGACGGAAGTGTCACTCCGGTCATATGGAGATGATGGTCACGTAGGATACGAAACTCGTTCTCTTAAATGCTCGAGCTATCGGGATATTATGACAAGGTCATGTATATCCGATTATAGAGACTAGTTGCCAGACATCCGATATGTACTTCGTACGGGGCAGACACAATTCCAGCCCCAGGCCTAGCACGTGAACATCTGATACTGGACAGAAATACACAATACTTTAGTATACTACGCTTGATATAGATCACATATTCTTATAAGGATATTTCTGGAGAATTGGGTAGGCATGACGCTTTGCTAGAAGCCGACCTTGTCTTGTAAATCGGTATAAACGTAGTCGAGGTACTTACGTGCTCGGATAGTCCGACGACCGTATTTACTGCTCCAACATATCCGGGGATCTCATGGGTCGCTTCCCGAAGACTCACCGATGATGTATGACTCGCACTTTATTAATCTAGGATTAATTAGAAGAGAGAGAAAATTAATCTGGGATTAATTACAGAGATATTTTATCTTGGATAAAATATTAATTAAGAGAGAGAGAGCGATTAATTTGGAATTAATCGATAAAATAATATATTTGATATATTATTAGAAATTAGATTTCGACGCGGAATTAAAATTAGATTTTAATTCGGGCGAACAAATTAATTTAGAATTAATTCGTTAGCGACGTGAATAGTGATTTCGCTAGGCGTAATCGTTAATTACGACGCAATGGAAAATTCGTTAATTTGGAATTAGCGAACCCGAGCCCGGGATTATTTGCGAGCGCATTCGCATTTCGAATTCGAGTGTGGCACGCAAGTCAAATCAAGCGTCAAATCGCTAGTCACATCAATCATCAAATCAAATGTCATTTTGAGTGATGTGATAAGTTGTCACTTGATTTGAGTGATTGATGTGGTAGTTGAAAAGCTTTAAATGCTTTTTGCTTTTTGTCTTTTGACTTTTGTTTTTGAAAAATAAAAAGTGGTAAATGGTTTATTTTGTTTTTGGAAAATATATAAATCATTTACACTTTATTTTTTAATAACTCTATCTCTCCTCCTTTATGTATTTTCTCTTTTCCCTCTCTTTCCCTCATTCTTCCTCACACGGTTGGAACCGTTTTTCCTCTCAATTTTCTGGTTGTTATCGAATTAAATGGAGAAGCAAGGAGAAGAATTTTGTTCTAGTACACCTTGGGTATATATAGGTGATAGGGAAACCTACACATGAGCTTGGAATCGATTTTTGGAGCTTGGAGCTTCCATGGTGTTCATCAATGGCCGATCATGGAGGAGACAAAAACCAGTGAAACCGAGCAGCCCACTGCATGAGGAAGCCACTGCCGAACTTGAGGGAGGCAGAAAACGCACTTGTTCTTCGCATCTCAAACCGTTCAATGTGAGTATGTATTCCGCCTTACTCCTTTGTGTATTCATGCGAATTTCTTGCTTGATTTCATGATTCTTGGGTCCTAATTAGAAACCAACACTCGGTGGCATGTGATCCTGTCTGGAGCTGTGAGAGATGCTTGGACTTGGGGAAATGTTACGTCCCCTAGTCCGAAGGTCTAACTCGGTGGGATGTAACCCAACCCCGAACTGAGAGAAACACTTGGCTCTGGGGGAATGTTACTTCCCCAGTCCAAAGAGACAGACTCGGTGGGACGTAACCTGACCCCGAGCTGAGAAAAATACTTGGATCTGGGGAATGTCACATCCCTAGTCCACAAGAGACAGTGGTGGGACGTAACCCGACCCCGAGTTGAATAAACAAGTGGCCTCGGCGGAACGAAATCCAGCCCTGAGCCGAATATCCAACTGGCCTCGGCGGAACAAAATCTAGCCCCGAGCCGAATAACTGAATGGCCTCGGTGGAACGTAATCCAGCCCTGAGCCGAATAACTAAATGGCCTCGGTGGAAAGAAATCCAACCCCGAGCCGTATATCCAAGTGGCCTCGGCGGAACGAATCCAGTCCCGAGCTGATTAACAAAATGGCCTCGGTGGAACGAGTCCAGCCCCGAGCACCGGTTAATTCTTGGGATTTATTCAAAGGATAAGTGTATCCACCTTTGAAGCCCTAATTGATTTGGCACGGGCGTCCCCTTGCCAGACCTAATGAAAACAAAACGGAATTTTTGAAAAATAAAATCAAAAGTGTAAATAACAGCACAGATACCTCGAAACAGCGTCCTGTCCGAGGTCTCCAAAACACAATCCTGAATCTTTCAATTCAGTGTCCTAGCGAACCAGGATTTGGATCAGAGAGCGTTTGAAATGGTAAGGGCACATCCTCTATACGTCAGGTCACTGTGGAGCCTGCGCATTGTACGAGTGCTCCTCCTTACAACGCTGGAGCGGAGCAGCATACGCCACGGGGGCACAACGCCTCCCCGTGCTGCGCCTCTCTTGGATCCAAATGATGAATGGATCAAAGAGTGTCCGAGACATTAATGGTGTACTCCTCCTTACGTCCGATGTCACTGGAGCAAGCAATCGTCACGGGGGCATAGTTTCTCCCCGTGCTATACTTTCCCACGGATCCATTGCATCGAGTATGTGAGGATCAGAGAGTGTCCGAAAAATTAAGGCACATTCCTTCTTATGTTCGGTAACACTGGAGCAAGCAATCGCCACGGAGGTATCATCCCTCCCCGTGCTATGCTTCTCACGGATCCGCTGCATCGAGTATGTCCCCGAATATTCCGAGGACCCCGAGCTGAAAGAGACACTTGGTTCTGGAGGAATGTTCCGCCCCCAGTCCAAAGAGGCAGACTCGGTGGGACATAACCCGACCCAGAGCTGAATAATCAATTGGCCTCGGCGGAACAAACTCCAACCCCGAGCCGAATAACGAAGTGGCCTCGGTGCCAACTGTCCTTTGCAGCGGGCATCGAGTATGTGAGGATCAAAGAGTGTTCGAAACATTAAGGGCATATTCCTCCTTATGTTCGGTAACACTGGAGCAAGCAAACGCCACGGGGGTATCATCCCTCCTCGTGCTATGCTTCTCACGGATCCATATTACCAATCTAGCGAGGGATCAAAAGAGTGTCCGAGATATTAAGGGCATATTCCTCTTTATGCCCGGTAACACTGTAGCCAACAAATGCCACAAGGGTATGGTCCCTCCTCGTGTTATGCTTCTCACGGATCCACTGGTTAGACACAATATACGAGAATACATTCTCTGTAGTTGTATATCCCAAACCGGCAATGTCGGCCATCTCATGGGGGCACTCCCTCCCTACAGTTATCCATATGCAGCTCCCCATCAAAATTTGACCGATCCAGCTCCACGATTGCCTCAGCCTGCTTAATCTCATCCCACATTATCAGTCAGTCAGAGCTCGCCCGCACAAAATAATTCCTAACTCATGAATCAATCTCAATCTTCCGTGAAAATGTGTACTGTGAAATGACATTATTCAAGGGGGAATAGGCGGTCTGCTCCAAGGCATCCAATATCATAACCGTGTCGAAAACCTCTATAGCAAGGTCAAATGAGACTATAAGCCAAGGGCAGTTATTATGATGATAACAGCTAAACCGAGCACACCAATACACAAATCCCTTGAGAAAGATGAAAGAGTTAATGTGACTACGGTTTATCTGAATGCTCTGAGGGAAACCATCAGCAATACTTTTCCATGAATTTGATCTCAAACTGTAGACCTCGGCATCGAGGATTAAGAGAGGGTCTGGGGAGGTTTATTTATTTTTTGATCAAAGGATTCCACAAATATATAAGAGAGCGGCCAAAACCATTGCTGCAAAGCACACCATTACAAGACCCAACCACATCAAGATCTACAAGTTGTGTATGAAATTGGGGATCACAAAAATTCTCAAACTCCTGGCATTCTGTTGAATAGAAGCCCAAATATGAAGGGCTGATACCATGTCTTAAAGAGAAGAGGACGAGGATTCTCACAGACCGATTAAGATGGATCTCAACAAATGACTTGCCAGTGAGTAAATCACTCCATGACTTGCACACACACTGCAATCGCGCCAGATTCTTTACCTCCAGTCGCAGAAAAATATCAATCATGACATCTTCCGGAAGCAGAAAATTCTTCTGAAAGAAATGTTTTAAACTGCAGCCTAATTTTTGGAACTCGGTCAGTCCGCAAAGGTACTTTTGCACCCTGAGATGTGTTTTGAGGCTGCTGAAGATAAAGCAGCACTATAATGCGCTCTTAATTTTTCAATTCGTCTGTAATGTAACTGCCATAATGCATATTCAATATTGTGCTGATCAGAGAATGCATGATTCTCAAGGGTTATCGCCTCATAATTCTCACGCATCTATTGCCAAACATTGGGATCTGATAGAATACGCGTCTGTACTGACCTGCGACGTTTATTTTCCAACTTAGTATTCTTTACATAGAGACGTTGTGTATGCTCCCCTCCTGGAGGAGCAGGAGCAGACATATTATCCATCTGCACAATCATCATCCATCAAATATATTCGACCAATTTCAAATTGCAAGAAATCTTCTCAAATGCAACAATCAAGTTATCCCTTGCAGTTGAAAAGGGGCTATCCACTGCCAAACTTCGAAAGTATCGATAAACAACCACCAACTCATTAGAATAATAAGAAGCCAATATAGCAAGCTGATGATGAGGATTCCCACTAGATGGCCAAAGAGATGCGGCTTGCAAATAATAACTTGAAGCTGCTGCGTACTCTCAAGATTTAGAGTCACCCTCCCCATATAATCCTTATATTTTCCTCTATTCTCTCCCTTCATTCTGTTGTTCGAACTCCCTGACGACCGGTGATTTCCGCATTCTGCCATCGTCTTACTACACGAGTTGCTTTTTGTTGAATTCCTCACAGACGGCGCCAACTGTTGACTGCTGATTTTGGTCTCAGGGCAATATGAGAATATTACTCCAGAGATAATCTTCCCTCAATAGTGAATTTGTTCAGTTAAGGGGAAACCAAAAGCAAATTTAGCAAAAGACAGATAAATACACCAATCAACAAGGAGATTTAACGTGGTTCGGCGGATCAGATCTCACCTACGTCCACTGGCACAAAACGGATGATACTTTTATTACTGAGATATGCTTCTCTGATCTCTCTTTTGTTTACAAGTCTCACAATAATGATTCTGATATTGGTTATGATATCAACTCTCAACTTTCAACTTGTTACCCCACCTTACGCATACTCTACCATTCTATTTATAATAGTGTAGAAATCAGATTCCTTCTCCTACAAGAATTTCCTAGTTGAAACAATTTCCTTTTCCCATAAGGATTCCTAATCAAAACTACCTTTACTTTCTTTATCCTACTAGGACTCTGACTCACCAGTTTTCCCCATGAAAATAGGATAACTTGTCATCTTATCCACAATAATAGGGTGTCATCTTCTGGAGCATATCTCGCTATCTGGTTGGTCTTTATGAGGTCGGTCATGATAGTCCTTTGAACTGAGAATGATGATGTCGATCTGATAATGCCCGGTCATCCGAATCAAAGTGGTCGGTCACCTATCATCAAGTGTTCGGTCTACCTGTTGGCTTTATAACGCTTATGTGGTCGGGTCGGTATTTAATGATTTCGATCAAGAAGTAAAAAATACCCTTTTACCCCTGCCGTGCTGCTTAAATAACATAGTACCCGGAAAACACCATCAACATCTATAATAAATTATATATATATATATAAAATTTTTTATATTAAAAAAATCGGGCCGGGTAAAACCCAGCCCAACTCGTCTCCGAATTTTTCCCGAATCCGAACCTAAATTCAAATGACCGGACTTGAGCCGGGCTTTTCAAAGCCCCGTTCGAGCCCGGCTCATTACCACCGTCATTATCAAATGATGTGATGAAAAATATGATGATGTCATCATAACGATGTCATACAAGCCTTTGCATGCATCAACATTTATTTTTTTTAATACTAATTATTTAGCCGGCAGGCTATTAATTGTTATTCTTTGTTAAGGGACAAACTAAAAAACTAGAAAAAATAAGATATTGAAATTTGTATTTTTTTCCTTTTAATGTGTCTTAAGTGTGTGTATGATCGCGATTTTCACACATTACGCAAGTGCACGTATCGTTCAAGTAGTATAAAAAATTATCGATTCTACGAGGACTTATCACCTACGTTACTAATTATTAAGACTAATGACCTACGAGTATCTAATTAAATTAAATGTGATTTTATTTTGAGTTTGAACTAAAGCTAATGCAAATAAACATAAATTGGAAGTTTGTAGAGATAATCAAGAGAGAAAGCATCCAGGGATGTAAATCTACCTAGTATTATTCTAAAGATGAATTGGTTGTCCTATATTTGTGTAATATATTGGTTTATTAACCTGGAACACTAAGATATCTACAAGCCTTTTTCGATGGTCGAGTGAAAATATCCAAAGTAAATTAATTAACTATATTTATATGTTAACTAAATCACCCTAAATTCATTAAGAACAAGTTCCAATTATGGCTACACCTGCCCAACAGGTATATTTCTATCATGAGGGTTAATTCTTAAGATGAGATCGTGTGCTATTGAATCTAAGGCTAAACCTAAAATTCATTGTCAAGTTCATCTACGTTTACCACATCAATTCTATTGGTGATCAAGCAACATGAAACATTAAGCATAAGATTCAATAAATAAACCAAAACATCACAAAGAATATAAGAAAATCAATTTATATGTTCATAAATACGAGTTTCATCACAACCCCAGATTAGAGGTTTAGTTACTACATACGTTCAGAAACTCTAAATAAATATGCAATGATAAACAGAACATTAAGGGAGTAAAGGAAGGAAAGAAGAAACTCTGTCGAGATCGCCAGTCATTCGCTCCTTACTGCTGAGTCCATGTGATATGCTCATTTGATGTGTTATTGGCTTCTACTTCAAAAAATCTCTATTGGAGGCTGTAATTTTAGGTTATGAAAACTCTCTCCTCTAAGTTTGTTACATGCCTCCTTTTATAATGTCTCAGTCTTATTAATTTAAATAAATTAAATCCTCAATGCTTCATGATTCTTTATATTTTTTGTCATATAATTTAATTTGTTTCCAAATTAAATTATTTCTTCAATTGCTTCCTTATAGCATGAGAATTTCTCATTTAAAAGCTTTTATTACACTAATTCACTGTTTATTCCAAAACCTATTTAAATAACAAATAAAATAAATTAAGACAAAATAAAATAAATTAAGACAAAATAAAATAAAATAAATTATAAACTAACTTAAAATTAAGTAATGAAATAATAGATAAAATATAAGCTCATCAAATACCCCCAAACTAATATTTTGCTGGTTCTCGAGCAAAAACTAAAAGAAATAAAATTAATAAACAAAAAAAACTATTTAACCTAAGCCACTTTCGTAAGGATCACGATTGCATTAGTGTATGCAACAAGCCTTTAAACTCTTAGATGGCCCTAATGGACGAGTTATAGTCTCGTGAAGGCTTACAATGATGACACCCACAAACGTCACTTAACACACACATACATTCACATAAAAATAAAACAGGCTTGGTAGTTATATACAACATTGTCCTCAATAAATGCTCAGTAATGAAACCAACGAACTTTCAAAGTATCCAACGCAACTCAAATCCAAATTTTTGAATAAATTATCTAAGTTGGACTCACAATGTGTGTGTATGCGTGTGTAAAGTTTTGGTCACCGCTTGAATCCTAAGAAAGCCAACTCATTGATTTCGTCTTAAAAATTAGAATCTAATAGGTCAAACAAACCTAGATATCTTAAAATTCTCTTTATTTGCCCATTAAGCTCGATATGGTATGACTTCTTTTTTTCTTATCTTTTGACTCACCTACCCTTTAAGGTAGCGTTTCTCCTCATGGTGGTCCTAACACTCGCTCATGGGCAGCTTCATGCTTATCGGTTATAGGTCGTATATTTCTTTTCTTTTTTCCGATTATGATTTTTTTTCTTTTCTACTCTTCAAATTTTTTTCTCAAAGATCTTTTTTTTTCTTTTTTTTACCATACCATATATCATAAATAATTACAAACAGAGATATATATCTAAGCAAACAGTCATTCATCTTTAGACAATTTCTGCAACTGGTCATTTTGCCATCTTCCTACGTTCTTACTGCTAGAAACCTATTGTGTAGTTATACAAGTCTAACTTAGATCATATAATCAAGACACCAGATAAAAGTAAATTGAGCACTTATCGTTTCTAAGATATCATCATAAAGCAAACAAACTCATCATGTGAACTATGTTTCACTACCACAGGACAAGATTTTTTTTATAGCAGGAATTAACTAACACAACATATGCACACACCCTCAAACTTAAATTTTGCATTGCCCTCAATGTAAAATAAGCTTAAAGCATAAAATAAAGGAATAATACTATCGTGCATGGGGTGTATCATTCTTCGACGCCTTTAAGTCTCGAGCCGCGATGCCACAGATAGCGACACGACACGTTTCTAGTTTAATTTCTGATTAGACTCTGGTTGGACGAACTGGATGGGTTATGTTAGTATCTGTATAATTACACATGCAACATTATTAAACACACAAATAACACAGAAAGAATAAAATAAAATAATTAATAAATAAAATAAAGAAACTAAAAATAATTGCGTGGGTTGCCTCCCCGCTAGCGCTAAGTTTAATGCCTTCAGCCAGACGTAACCACTCAATTGGTCATGGTGGTTCCCTTGGAAGCTTAGTTGCTCAGATAGGATCGTTCAATACTCACTCCTTTTATTGCCCATAAGATGAAAAGAATTGAGGGTTTTGTTATGAAGTTCGGTCCATGTACTGTCCTCCAGGATCTATCAACGGTTTAGCAAATGTCTCCATCCACGGATCAATTCTCACAGGTGAAGGCGGTTCACCAACATACATATGCAACTCATCAGTTCTTTTATTTGGATAGAATGTTTGCGGTGGCTTTATTTCAGATATATCATAGCGGTGATCCAAATTTACCCTTTCTGGACTTTCATCACCATTGCTATCTATCATGTGGCATTCTTCATCATTTTGTGGGCACGCCATGGCTTTGAAGACATGAAAAGTCACCTCTTGATCTTGTACTCGCATAGTCAGATCACTCTTCTGTACGTTGATCAATGTTCTGCCTGTTGCTAAGAAGGGTCATTTGAGGATGATAGGAACTTCATTGTCTTCTTCCATGTCTAAGACTATGACGTCCACGGGAAAGACGAACTTGTCCATTTTTTACCAGCACGTCCTCTATTTTTCCTCGAAGGTATGTGAGAGATCTATCTGCTAGCTACAGCGTAATTGTTGTTGGTCTCACCTCTCATAAACCCAATTTATGATAAATGGACAGCGGCATTAGGTTGATGCTCGCACCCAAATCACACAGAGCTTTACCAAAGTAATGGTTACCAATGGTACATGGTATGGCAAAACTACCAAGGTCCTTCAGCTAGGTGATAGCTTCATTTGTATGATTGCACTACATTTCTCGGTGAGGGCCACAGTTTCAAACTCACCCACCTTCCTCTTCTTAGACAAGATGTCTTTCAAAAACTTCACAAAGCTGGGAATTTGCTCTAAGGCCTCGGTGAAAGAAATATTGATATACAGTTGCTTGAAGATCTCTAAGAATTTTGAAATCTGTTTATCTAGCTTGTGTGGCTGCAAACACTGCGGGTATGGAGGAGGTGGATACTCTGTTGGGTTTGTCACTTTACTTTCATTCCTCTCGTCTCTTTTCTTTGGTGGCTCTGCCTCATTTTCTTTGTGTTGCTTTACCCCAATGTCATTGTCAATGACATTCCCACTCTTCAATATAATAGCCTTATATGACTCATTATCCTGGCCTCTCAAGTTAGGTTCTGTATCACTCGAGAGGGCACCCAATGGTCTGTAGTTTTTCCCATTTGCCAATTGTCCTAGTGGACTCTCCAATGTCTTTAATGATTAATTTTGGCTAAGTATTAATGCCTCTAATCTTATAGTGTTCTTGGCATTTTCCACAGTTTGCTTTGTGAGAAGCTTATTGTGATTCACCACTTACATTAGTAGCTCTTCCATGAGTGGCTTGCTCTCCTGAATAACTTCTTTGTTCTCCTGCGAGCCATGTGATCTATCATGTGGTCCTTCCTCTTGGTTATTTTTCCACAAAAAATTGGGATGATCTATCCATATAAGATTGTAGCTGTTCGAATAGGGGTTATGGCCTGGCTTGTTGAAACTGTTCACATAGTTGATAGATTTTTCCATATTAATTATATGGCTCCTCATTCTATCCTCTCATATATCTTATACTCATGGCACCAGCATTATTCAGAGCTTACATACCCAAGACCTCTAGGAATTTGCAAATTTTGTCGAGTTTGGCACTAATAACTGGATTGAGCCCGACCTCGTGTACGTCTACTACTTGTTGGGAGATATTCTTATCTGTTGGCCACAATGAATTATTGTTAGCCATTTCTTCTAATAAGTCTCATGCTTGGCATTTCTCTTTTCCCATTAGTGCACCTCCTGCAACTGTATCCACTGTGGACTTCATCATCCCACTAACCCCATTGTAAAAAGTTTGCACTTGCAGCCATTTAACAATCTCATGATGGTGACACTTCCGTAGAAGCTCCTTATACCTCTCTCATGCCTCGTAAAGAGTTTCAGAGTCATATTGCACAAAGAATGTGATGTCATTTCTTAATTTTGTAGTCCTAGCTAGGGGAAAGTATTTTGCGAGGAATTTTATTGCCAAATCTGCCTGAGTTCTGACGGACCCTTATGGTAGTAAATTTAGTGATTCATTCGCTCTATTAGTTAAGGAATATGGAAAAGCACGCAAGTGCGTCGCTTCTTCCTCTTCTCGATTATAATTAAAAGCCGTACCTTCCAGGAAGCTGCTGAAGTGTGCGTTTGGATCTTCGAGTGCACCACCCCCAAACTGCACCGATTGTTGAATCATCTGAATACATGTCTTGATATCACATGTGTTTGCAGACGGTGGTGACAAGACAATGCAAGAGATGAACTTGTCAATCACAGGGATTGTCCTATCCCGAATAGGAATTGGTGGTGCTTCTTCCAAGGGTTCAAGTTTCGAATTATTCATATTGGGCTATGCTTCTTGATCTTCTCACTTATCCATTCTCAGTTGTCGGATGGTTCTTTCGATTTCTAGTTCAAGCGGAAGGATTTCACAACTTCTACTTCGTTTCATGTAATAGCACGAGAACCTTACTTAGAACTAAAATAAAAATAAAGTGCTTAGATAACAAGTAGAGTACCGATCCTTCAAAAATCTCCCTTGGAGGCTGTAATTTTAGGTTATGAAAACTCTCTCCTATAATTTTGTCACATTCCTCCTTTTGTAATGTCTCAGTCTTATTAACTTAAATAAATTAAATCCTTAATGCTTCATGATTCTTTATATTTGTTGTCATTTAATTTAATTTGTTTCCAAATTAAATTATCTCTTCAATTACTTTCCTTATAGCATGAGAATGCATTTAAAAGCTTTTATTACTCCTTTTCACAACTTATTTCCAAAACCTATTTAAATTAACAAAATAGAATAAATTAAGACAAAATAAATAAAATAAATTACAAACTAACTTAAAATTAAGTAAAAATATAATGAAATAATAAGTAAAATATAAGCTCATCAGTGTGTGTGTGTATGAAAATTGAAACACACATACATACCAATATGTTAAAAGATAAATAATTTATATTGAAATATATTTTTTCTCTTTTAGTGTGATCCTAATTGTAACGACCGGTAGTTTTTACTATTGTATACAACTGTAGTGTTACGTACGAGACGAAGGCACATAAAATAAATTATGGTGAGACTTAAATATACTTGTGGGATGATTTTGGGGGTAATCGGTAAATTCCTCGAAGTTCCAGGACGAGACTGTACAACATTCTCTTTTGGAAAGTCCGTGGTATTTGGGGCGTAACGTTTTCATATGAACTCAGATTTTTATGAATTTTATATCTCCGGAAAGCTGAGATCGAGATCTATGACTTTTGCGTTGAATATTTTTCCAAATTCGGACCAGAAATAGGTCAAAACTGTAAGTCAAAAAATCGGATGAATAGTAATTTCGGACCCAAATGGAAAAATCTCAAAATTTCTCCATTTTTTTACACTCTTCTATATTATTCTTTATATCAATTGGGTCCTACTATATAAAGGGGGCTACTATTCATTATTTGGAAAATTTGGAAAAAGAAAGAAGAGGGAGATGTGAGGGAGAGAATAAAGAAAGAAAAGAAGAAGGAGAAGAAAGAAAGGAAGAAAAGAGAAAGAAGAAGAAAGAGAAGAAAGAAGAAGAAAGACAAATGGATAAAAGAAGAAGGAAGATAGAAGCCACCATGGAGGATGAAGAAGATCCAATAAAATAAGGTAAAAAGACTTAACCTATAAACTTGATTTTTAATTTTACAAGTATAATGATAGAGTAGTGACCGGCGTAAACACACACGTATAACGCAAGCGCACGTATCGTTCAAGTAGTATAAAAATATCGATCCCACGAGGACTTAATTCCTACTGTTGTTATTAATTATTGAATCTATTTATTTACAAATATCTAATTGAGAAGAGAATGATTGTTTGATTGATTGAAAGTGGTTTTACAAAATAAATAAATAAAAAGACAAAAGAAAATACTAAGGAAAATAACAAAAGACACAAAGATCTAGGGTCATGAATCATTCTAATATCATTTTAAAGATGAAGTGGTTATTTTATGTTTGTGTAATAAATCAGTTTACTAACCTGGAACACTAAATTATGCAAAAGCCTCTGTCGATGGTCAAATGTAAATACCCAGTTTAACCTAATTGAACCATATGTCTATGTCAACCAAATTATCTGGATTCATTAAGTTTAAGTTCCAATTATGGCTACCCCCGCCCGACAGGTATATGTCTATCCTGTAAGGAAATATATTAAAGGGTTATCTATCCTCCAGGAAGATCGTGGGCTATTAAGTCTAAGGCTGAAACCTAAAATCCCTATGTCTAGTTCATTTTAGATTTACCACATCAATTTTATTGGTGATCAGACAACAAGAAGCATTAAGCTTAAGATTTAATAAGTAAACCTTTAAATTATCCAAATTATAAAATAACCTCTTATAAACCGGTGATATTAAAATTCATCACAACCTCAGATAACTAACACATAACTAGGGCTAGTAAAAAACTTAAATGTAAAAGACATAAAATAAAAATGCTGAAAAGTAAAAGACATAAAGTAAAAGCTGAAAAGTAAATTACAATAAAATGCTAAGGTAAAAGGAATTGCTTTTACTACTACTAATTTAGATATCTCCCATAAAATAATATATAAACTTGTGATAATATTACCAACCGACCAATCTGGCGGTATCCTGATTAAGTCAAATTAAGTCCAACCAGCCATAAAGGCGGAACCAAAATTAAATTACCAACCGACCAATCTGGCGGTATCTCGATTAGTCAGGTTTAAACCAGATTAAAATTAAATTACCAACCGACCAATCTGGCGGTATCCTGATTAAGTCAGTATTTTAAATAGTGAATATATTATTTTTAAGGGAGATTAATCTAAATAGTAACAGTAAAAGAATTACCTTTCACCCTAGCTGAGGAAGTTACCTTATCATGGTGAATAGTAAAAACTATAAAATGTAAAAAGTAAAAATTAAATTACTATTATTACAAATGGTAATTAAAATTATTTGCAAAATTAAAAACTAAAAATAAAAAAAACTTAAAAACTAAAGAATCTAGAGAGAGAAACTCTCTCTTTAGAAAGAATTGAAGAGAGAGGAAGGTGTCCTCAATTCTGAAAGTTCGAAGCTGAATTTATAGGCGCAGATGGGCATCTGGCGTCGCGACGCTGGACGCTTTGGCGTCGCTACGCTGCAACAGTGATGCATGGCACGCTGAGGACTTGACACGTGGCGATTCAGATAAGAGGATAAGGCGACACGTGGCGAGGCGGCTAAGAGCTCAATTATTGCGATGACGTGGCGCTGACGTGGCAAGGCGGCTGAGATCAATTGTCGGCACCGTAGGATTGCGACACGTGTCACGGCGTGATTGGCTGATGATGACATGGCATGTTGACTCGGTTGACCTGCTGACGTGGATGATGACGTGGCATGATGCATGGCATAGTTGACTCGTTGACCGATGATGTGGCGATGACACGTGGCACACGTGGCAATTATGAGTGTCGACACCGTAGGATGATGACACGTGGCACGGCGCATGTTAGCAAAGTCAAACTTCTCAAATTCTGACCGTTGACCCGGCGCACGTTAGCAGATCTGGTGCACGTTAGGCGTCGCGACGCGGAAGGTATTGGCGTTGCGACGCGGACAATTTACCAAAATTCCCTTTTTGCCAATTTTTCCTGTTTTGCCTCAAATCACCTCCAGAATATCCTGAAACTTTATTTATCTACAAAATAACACAAAACACATCAAAATAATCACAAACCTCAAGAAACTATACAAAATATAAGGTTAAATGAGTGGGAAATAGTGATATAAATACCACTCATCACACCCCCAAACCTAACATTTGCTAGTCCTCGAGCAAAACATAGAATAAAATAACATAAATAAAATTTAACTAAGCCACTTTCGTAGGGATCACGGTTGCATTTAGCGTATGCAACAAGCCTTTAAATCCCTAGGTGTCCCTAGTGGACGAGTTGTAGTCTCGTGAGGGTTTACAGCAATGATACCTACAAACATTTTACAAAAGTAAAAAGATGGTAAAACTAATGCATACAAAAGCAAAAAGACAAGCGAAAAAAAAAATAAAGAAGTTAGTGACTAATTAGGTGAAAGTTCTACTCCAAGTTACTAGCTATTTTATTTCTTTCTAAATTACCGAATAAGTAAATTCTCCGATCATTTTTACCATTCTTCATAAACACAGCCAACATAATATAAACAACTCATTTTTGCCCACAGCAGTCATAAGTGCAGTTGATAAGAGAGTAATATTTTTGTCCTAAAGTTCTATCAGATTTCACACCTTTTTGTAGCAATGGAATAATTTTTTCTCATTTTTCTGATTTTTTCTATGATTTTTCTCTATTTTTTATTTATATACAATACCTTCCATCTATGTAACGAGTGTTGGTCGATGGCTCCCAAACCAGTTGGCTTTAGGGTACCAGGTGTTAAGACACCCCTACAGACTTAATTATTCAGACTTCAGATATATATATTTTTGCAGCATCTTTGATCCATGTAACGAGCTTTGGGCCAGTGACTCCCAAACCAGTTGGTTTTAGGGCATTAGGTGTTAAAAGACCCTTACAGACTTACTAACTCGGATCTCAGATTTTTTTTTTTTTTTACTCCATTACTTTTTGAGATGCTTCCTCCAATTAAACTAGAGCACTGAATATTACAAACTTTTCAATTTTAGCTCATGTCCGTATGTTTCCATGTATGTTGATAATACCTGCCAACTGAGCATATGAAGATCCATTTTAGTCAATTTTATGGAGAATTTACAAATTAAATAATTCAAAAGGAAATAAACAAAAATTAACTTGTTTCGAAAATAGGTTTGAGATACGTCTCAGGAGTGGAAACTCCTTACGCAGCTATCTCTACCAATTTCACATTTTTAGTCAAAACAAAAACACAAAAAAAAAACACAAAATATTTTTGTAATTTTTGAAAATTTTTCATTTTTTTGTAATTTTCGAAAAATTTTGGACTACAAATAAAAACAACATACAAACTAAAAACAAGGTACTAATCAACTAAAGAACTCCCATTTCTTTGATTTTAACGGAATTTTGTTGCATAAATGAAAAATAACTAAAAACAAGGTACTAATCAACTAAAGAACTCTCATTTCTTTGATTTTATCGGAATTTTGTTGCATAAATGAAAAATTTTAACGGAAAGTTTTAACATAAAAGTTTTGCACCCCCAAACCTAAATTAAGCATTGTCCCCAATGCGTTCAAAACATAAACAAAAGGTAGGAACAATAGTACCGAGTTTATGCGCCAGTCTCCTCCTCATTGCTGTCGTCAGATGGTGGGTCAGGGAACTCTGGAACAGTAATGTGCAAATCATTTGCCATTTGTTGTAGTGCATGGCCGATTGCTCTGTTATATTGAAGCATATAATCCACACGAGATCCCAAACGACGAACTTCATGAGAAATATTGTGAGGCCTTGATGATCTTGGTGGTGGCTGAGGTGGTTGTTGTTGCTGCTGTGCGGAAGAATATGCTCCAGCTTGAGCTTGTCTCTCTGTACGTAACTGCTGGATCAGTCTGGTAGTCAGAGCTGTCATGGGCTGCATAGGTTCTTCTTGCGGGTCAACTGGAACCATACCCAATGTGCATAAAGAAGTGATCAAATAGGGGTAGTACAGTCCAGCCAACGCTTGGGTAGCAGCCCAAGCAATATGTCGAGAAATCAGAACTCCTACATCAATCGACAACCCTCTCATCAAGCAGTACAATAAAGTCATCCTCTCCCGGGTGACAAAAGTAATATGGGTCCCTGGTATAAGAGATCTTGTAATGAAACGAAACCAAACCCTCGCATCTGGTTTAAGAAATATGGAACTCATCTTCATATACTCCCCACTGCTGCTCATCTCCCATGTAGCATTGGGGATACACAATTCGTCAGTCAGCTGCGAGATCTCAATCCCAGTCCTCAACTCTGTATACTCATCTACTTCTATCTCAGGGATCCCATAGAACTTGTTGATTGTCACCGAATCAAAAGCAATCTGCCTCCCTCTCACCATAACCTGATAAGCGACATGCTGAGCAGCATTCGCGTAAAACTCTCTGACAACTGTGATGCACGCCGGTTTGGGTTGGGTACATAGCTTCTCCCAGTGTCGGTCGGATATCACTCTATCAATCTTAGGAAACATCCCAGAGGTTATCTGAAATCCTCTCTCAATAATCCCGACCTTCTTAGTCAATCCATGCTCATAGCGCTGCTCGGTAGCCGCTGAGACAAACTTATACCTATCAAAATCAGGTTGTGCAGATGTCGAACCCCTCGATCTCTTTGGAATTTTTCCGAAATTTCGGCAGAACCTCCTGTTTTTTTCCAACAATCCTCAATCCTAAACTACTCAATTACCACAACCAAACTCCAAATAGCAAACTCACTCTCTTCGCCCCCAATTACTACGAATCAAATTCAACCATCAACAACACTTCACTATCTCAATCTACTCCTCACAACACCAAATCACAAAACAGAATTATCAATCCACTAAATACCAAATTAAATTCAAATTTATACCATTCAATTGATTTGGCAGTGTGAATTCTCGGATTCAGTCTCGGTTGTATGGCTCGGCAGTGATGGCTTGGATCTGTTTTGGTGATGTCTCGGTTCCGGTCTTGGGTGTTGGCTTCTCGGCAATGGGTTGGCTCGGCAGTGGGTTAAATCAGCGGTGGTCAGTGGCTTACGGCAGATGTGGTTCGGCAAGGGTGACTCACGGTGCGGTTGTGGATTGATTCGGTCTCAGCAGTGTGGATCTCGGTTTGATGGTGGCTGGTGGGTCTCGGCTATGTTGGTTCTCGGGTTGGTCGGTTGCAGTGCTGGTGAGACACGGCAGTGATGGATTGGCGGATTGGCTTGTGGTGGTCGAGGATGGTGGACTGTTTGGCTTGGCGATTGGGTGGTTCGACCGGTGATTTGAGTTGTCTCGGCCTTGGTAGTTCGGTGATGGCCCTTGGTTTTGGTGATTTGGGCTAGGTGGGTTGCGGTTGTGTGGCTCGGTTTGAGGTAGTTCTTAGTCGGCTTCTGGTTTCTGATTCTCGGTCTTTGGAGGTTCGGTTTGGTCGTGGGTCTTGGTGTTCTATGCTCGACAATCTCTTGGTTCTGGTCGGCTGTTCGTGGTGCGTCTTGGTGGTGTTTGTGGAAGAAGAAGGAAAAAAATGAGATATGCGGTGCCTCTGCTTATGTTCTGTCTTCGAGTCAGCGTCGCGACACTCGGTTCTTCTAGGGTTAGAGTTCTGAAATATGCTTTTGGTGTCTGAATGCCATGGGCGTCGCGACGCGGGATGACTTTTTTTTTTTTTTTTTTGGCAAAACCAAATCTTACGACGGATAAATCCTTGGGACGCGTCTCGAGAGCTGACTCCTTACTCGGCCGTCTCTTCTGGATTGACTTTGTATCTTTGTGATTTTGTCAAATTTTTATTTTGTGAAAATCCCGCTTGCACTAGCTTGCTTTGTCCTAAAAAAATTTCGTTTTTATTTTTCCTGCAAAACTAACACACAAAATTAAAAAGTTCACATAAAATATGAAAATAAATTACAACAAATTGCCTGGGTTGCCTCCCTGCTAGTGCTAAATTTTTCGTCTTCAGCCAGACGTGACTGAAAATTCATCTGTTAAGGAGGTTTCAATGTCGTTTTGGATGTCCGATTAAAGACAATCCCGTGAGCGTTGCTTTTAAAGGGTCTCTTCCAACGGTAAAGTGGCAAAAATAGTTTTGTCTCATTCAGTGCTCGTGCCACCTTTTTGCTATTTGTTGTTCCAGTGATTCCTGCAAAGAAAGAAATAAAATGAGGAGGTCTCGTATGATGCTTGACTTGGAATTGAAATTCCATTCTATCAAGCTTCTGGTTGATATCTTTGATTTGTACTCCCCAAAACAGCGATGTTTCTCCTGAATGCTCTGGATCTTTATTAAGGTCAGACATTTGCTCCTCCATTTGCTCTGCTTCTTGTTCCACCTGATGATGAAAAGATGAGTCAGACATTAGGTCTTCATCCTCTAATTCGGGTGAATTGATTGGCTCGGGTAGATCTTCTTAAAACATCATTGCAAAACAATCACCAAGATCTTCATTTTGAGGACACAGAATTCCATCCTCAATTTTTGATGCAGTTGGTACAAATATTTCAGCTTCATCCTCGTCAGAATCTGAATAATAGAAATCAAATCGAGACTTTGCCGGTTCGGGTTCCTGAACTGATACCTCTAGTTGTTGATACTACTCAGCCTCCTCCTCTGTTAAGGTGTCATTATGAAATGATTGGTACTCGAAGGCTTCATCAGTGTCATCTGAAACTGGTTCTTGAGGTATGTAGTTCTGGTTTTCTGTGAATTGTCTGATCTGATCTGTCATTCTCTGTATGGATTCTGCGTTACTCTGAATTTGTGCATCAAATCGAGCTGCCTGTTCTTTGAACATGTGAATCAATTGATCTTCCTCGGATGGTTCTGGTTCTTGATGAAGATCAAATATGGATGGTGGATAAGATGAAAAATGTGGCTCTGTGAAATGTGATGGTTCTTCATACCATGAATGATTTTGATAGCTATACCACCCTGGATTGTAGTTGTACTCGCAATAATTACTTGGGTGGTTACCGTCACATATTTCACATCTCCATGTTGCGTTCTGATGAGAAAATGTAGTATTGTTTGGTTCTGGCATCCAGTGAAAATTGTTAGGTTGTACAACAGGCCTCAGAAAACCGGACTGTTGCTCCAAGATGTGGGGTGTATTTTCTTGTAAAGCTCTTGATCTTTCAATCTCCCAGTAATGTTCCATTTTTTCTTAACCACCTGAAATAAAAGAAGAAATAAAAAATTACAGATTAAAAATAAAGAAAATTAGATACAAGTAAATTAGATAGCTTCAAAATTAACAACTCAAGAAATATAAGTCCTCGGCAACGGCGCCAAAAACTTGACCGGCGTAAACACACACGTATAACGCAAGCGCACGTATCGTTCAAGTAGTATAAAAATATCGATCCCACGAGGACTTAATTCCTACTGTTGTTATTAATTATTGAATCTATTTATTTACAAATATCTAATTGAGAAGAGAATGATTGTTTGATTGATTGAAAGTGGTTTTACAAAATAAATAAATAAAAAGACAAAAGAAAATACTAAGGAAAATAACAAAAGACACAAAGATCTAGGGTCGTGAATCATTCTAATATCATTTTAAAGATGAAGTGGTTATTTTATGTTTGTGTAATAAATCAGTTTACTAACCTGGAACACTAAATTATGCAAAAGCCTATGTCGATGGTCAGATGTAAATACCCAGTTTAACCTAATTGAAGCATATGTCTATGTCAACCAAATTATCTGGATTCATTAAGTTTAAGTTCCAATTATGGCTACCCCCGCCCGACAGGTATATGTCTATCCTGTAAGGAAATCTATTAAAGGGTTATCTATCCTCAAGGAAGATCGTGGGCTATTAAGTCTAAGGCTGAAACCTAAAATCCCTATGTCTAGTTCATTTTAGATTTACCACATCAATTTTATTGGTGATCAGACAACAAGAAGCATTAAGCTTAAGATTTAATAAGTAAACCTTTAAATTACCCAAATTATAAAATAACCTCTTATAAACCGGTGATATTAAAATTCATCACAACCTCAGATAACTAACACATAACTAGGGCTAGTAAAAACTTAAATGTAAAAGACATAAAATAAAAATGCTGAAAAGTAAAAGACATAAAGTAAAAGCTAAAAAGTAAATTACAATAAAATGCTAAGGTAAAAGGAATTACTTTTACTACTACTAATTTAGATATCTCCCATAAAATAATATATAAACCTGTGATAATATTACCAACCGACCAATCTGGCGGTATCCTGATTAAGTCAAATTAAGTCCAACCAGCCATAAAGGCGGAACCAAAATTAAATTACCAACCGACCAATCTGGCGGTATCCTCGATTAGTCAGGTTTAAACCAGATTAAAATTAAATTACCAACCGACCAATCTGGCGGTATCCTGATTAAGTCAGTATTTTAAATAGTGAATATATTATTTTTAAGGGAGATTAATCTAAATAGTAACAGTAAAAGAATTACCTTTCACCCTAGCTGAGGAAGTTACCTTATCATGGTGAATAGTAAAAACTGTAAAAAGTAAAATGTAAAAATTAAATTACTATTATTACAAATGGTAATTAAAATTATTTACAAAATTAAAAACTAAAAATAAAAAAAACTTAAAAACTAAAGAATCTAGAGAGAGAAACTCTCTCTTTAGAAAGAATTGAAGAGAGAGGAAGGTGTCCTCAATTCTAAAAGTTCGAAGCTGAATTTATAGGCGCAGATGGGCATCTGGCGTCGCGACGCTGGACGCTTTGGCGTCGCTACACTGCAACAGTGATGCATGGCACGCTGAGGACTTGACACGTGGGGATTCGGATAAGAGGATAAGGCGACACGTGGCGAGGCGGCTAAGAGCTCAATTATTGCGATGACGTGGCGCTGACGTGGCAAGGCGGCTGAGATCAATTGTCGGCACCGTAGGATTGCGACACGTGTCACAGCGTGATTGGCTGATGATGACGCTGCATGTTGACTCGGTTGACCTACTGACGTGGATGATGACGTGACATGACGCATGGCATAGTTGACTCGTTGACCGATGACGTGGCGATGACATGGATGACACGTGGCAATTATGAGTGTCGGCACCGTAGGATGATGACACGTGGCACGACGCTTGTTAGAGGATCGGCTGTGATGGTGACACGTGGCATGGCGCATGTTAGCAAAGTCAAACTTCTCAAATTCTGACCGTTGACCCGGCGCACGTTAGCAGATCTGGTGCACGTTAGGCGTCGCGACGCGGAAGGTCTTGGCGTCGCGACGCGGACAATTTACAAAATGCCCTTTTTGCCAATTTTTCCTGTTTTGCCTCAAATCACCTCCAGAATGTCCTGAAACTTTATTTATCTACAAAATAACACAAAACACATCAAAATAATCACAAACCTCAAGAAACTATACAAAATATAAGGTTAAATGAGTGAGAAATAGTGATATAAATACCACTCATCAAGTATGGGTGTTGGAATGACTAGTAAGGGTAGGTGATTGAGTGGAGATGATGATTTGAGATGATTATGGTGTGGTTAAGTATATGGATTGAAAGTTATTAAGTTTTGGGTTTAATATTTTATGGAATATATGAATAGATTAAAGCTGGGTATTGATGAAATGATGACTTGGTTTATGTAGTATTGGATGTTATATGGTGTTTTGAGTATTGATTTTGGTATTGGAATGATTAGGGTGTTACTTTGAATGAATGGAAATTGAAGAAGAAGATGGGCAGAATCCTAGAATAAAGACCTTACGTCGCGACGCAAGAGGAAAACAATGACATGAATCTGGACGTTGCGCGTTGTGACGCGCAAGGGTTTGCATCGCGACGCGGGACACAGAATTTCCCAGAATCAGTTCTATGCCCCCAGTTCTGCCTGCGCGTATTAGAAACCACCCTTAGGGTCTCATATCAGTTCGTAAACATATCTTATATCAAATTATGATCATCATAAGCCTCGTGTATACAATATATATATATATATATATATATATATATATATTATATATATATATATATATATATATATATATATTTAAGTATTGTGAAGTATCGAGGAATATTCTACTATGTTGAAGCTAATTAAGTTCCTAATTATAGGTTATCCACAGGAACCGCAATCTCATTCGACAAGGGACACGGTGCTAGCCAGATTCTAAAATAGTGAGTGGACCTCTTTTCTCAAACTGGTTTTATTTATTTAGTATTGGTATCAGATTTACTTTAACGCTTTAGTGCGTTAGAATGTTTTATTTTTACAGTTATTTATTTCAAAATAGTTATGATTTGAGTTTGGAAAAAGAAATAAATGTTTTCACAAGATGTTTGATACAGTTTTGAGATTTAAAGTATTTATGTTTTTCGGGCATGAGGGAAAAACTCACCCCAGTATGTAACTTGAGACAGTATGGAATTGATGGACAGAGACATGTGCACATGTAGAGGACTGAGAGGACATCGATACGTAACGCCCTCAGATCCTAGAGCAGAGGTAGAGGGATGGCGATACGTAACGCCCTTAGACCCTAGTTTCAGAGCTTGGGTGGTAGCATAGATCCGCACCCCCAGGGCTTTGGGGACAGCGATACGTAACGCCCCAAGACCACCAGTTTCAGATACAGTAGTGGCATGCTTTGGGGGACGACGATATGTAACACCCCAAAGTCATGATTTGCACTACTGGCTACAGATAGGCGTATGGGGGGACGATGATACATAACACCCTCATACGTGAAGGTTTTCAGATACAGAGCAACATTTATCAGATTTTTAGAAATGCAGTTTTAAGAAACAAGATTTTAGAAACAGTTTTCAGAAACCAGTATTTCGAAAGCAGTTTTCAGAAAGAAAAGTTTTATTAAAGAAGATTTCAGACGAAGTTTTCAGAAAAGAGCTTTTCCATAAAGTTATTTCTGAAAACTTTGGATTTAGAACCAAATGCTTATATTCGGTTTTCCAATATTGCATCCACTCACTTAGATCGTTCAGCGATCTAACCCCCTACTCCCAGTATTTGTTTTGCAGGTATTCCAGGAGGACGAGCTCGTGAGGAAAGATACTGATGGCAGTCACTAGTGAGTCTGAGTCCACTAGTCTGAGTATAAGTTATGTCAAGTCAAGTAAAGTTATATTTCAGTACTAAAGTTTAGAGTCGAAATGTATGTAACGTTAAGTGTATGTGAGTTTGTACCTTATGTTAACAAGTTTGGGCAATGGTCTCATGTTCAAGTAATAGTTGAGATATGACATTAGCAAAGAATTCAGTTAGAATGTCAGAGGCTCAGGGGAATGGTACGGCCTATTCCCCGCCGGTAATATCTCCGGATCGGGGATGTTACACTAATAAATTAATGGATCACTCATTTGACTTTAGAATAAAGGTCTTATTAATTTAATAAGTAAAAAAACAAACTAAAATATAAAAATAATATGGATTTTAATACAGTGTTATTATTTTTTAATGTATTAAAATTGTATTTTTTTATACTTTTGATTGGTTTGGTCCTTAATTTAATAAAATGAGAGATCACCTATTAATTTATCATAGGGAAACTATGTAAAAATATATTCAACATAATTGCTTATGTCTTTATTAAAAGAGGGAAAAATATAATTTTCATTGTACTAAAAGGTAAATAATTATGTTAAAATTTGTATCGATGCTATACTCAAAGGAATGTGAGTTTCCAATACTAATGTGTTTAAATGATGATTAAGGAAAAGATAAAAAACACTAGGTTTTTCTTATCTTTTAACTTAATTCTCATTTTATTAAAAATAATTTTTCCTTTAAGGTCCGTACCTTCTCATATACTTATCTCTTTCTCTTATAGATCCGCTTGCAATCTATGGATTTTACCCCCATCAGGTTGGTCTACAAGTTCTCATACTGAGTTGGAGTACATCAACTCCATCTCAAGATTCATGGCTTTGATCCATTCCTCTGTATCAGAATCATCCATTGCACTATGATAGGTTAATGTATCATCTACATCATTAATGGATGCGACAGCTTGTGCCTCTCCAAATCCCAGATAGCATTCAGGTTGTCGTACAATCCTCCCACTACGTCTAGATGGTACATCATTCTTATATACTTGCATCAGACGCTCAAATGTCAAAGGTGTTTACTTCTATCAACTTTTGTTAAAGATGGTGTGCTGGTCAAACCAACTAGTAACTCATCGAGTAACATTTTACTTCGAGGTTTGAACTCTATCATATAGTCCTCCTTAAGAAATGTAGCGTCTGTTGACAAAAACAATTTATTATCTTCTGGACTCTAAAATAATCTATCTCTAGTCTCCTTAGGATAGCCTACAAATAGTCACACCTGAGAACGTAACTTCAACTTTGTAGTCATATTCTTCAGCACATGTGCTGAACACCTTTATATGCTGAAATATCATAAACTAGTTTTACGACCACTCCATAACTCTAAGGGAGTCTTGGGGAACAGACTTAGATGTAACTGCATTAAGGATATACATTGTTGTTTGCAATGTATATCCTCATAATGAACTGGGAAGTGAGCTGTACCTAAACATAGATGTTATCATGTTTAGTGGGGTCCGATTTATCCTCCCTGTAATACGATTCTGTTATGGTGTTCAGGTGTTGTGAGCCGGGATACTATCTCATGCTTAACCAATAATTCCTCGAAATCACTATCAATATATTCTCCTCTACGATCCGATCATAGAGTTTTGATCATCTTACCTAATTAGTTCTCAAGCTCAGCATGATACTCTTTAAACTTTTCAAAGGTATCTAACTTGTACTGCATTAGGTAAACGTACCTATATCTTGAATAATCTTCAATAAATGTGACGAAGTATTCATAACCACCATGAACTCTTACATTCATCAGTCTGAAAACGTCCGAGTGGTTCACTAGCTCTTATACATTTTTCCTGTAAAAGATCTTGTGGTCATTTTTCCTTCTAGACAACTTTCACAAACTAGTAATATACCAAACTTTAACTGGTTTAAAGCTCCGTTCTTTATCAATCTATCTATCCGGTCAAGGATAATATGACAAATTTTAAGTTGCCACAGATACATGTCATCGCAAGAAATCTTTTGCCGCTTTGTTTTAGGTTTTTCAACCTTAAATATTTCAGTGTTGAGTAGTGAATTATGTAATAACGACCTTAACACATATAAGTTATTTTTTGAGTTTCTTGTGCATATAGTTAAGCCATTTCTAGTTATATATCACATAAAAATAAATAAATAAATAAATAAATAAATAACAGAAATTGTTTAATAAAATAAGAAAGGTTAAGAGAACTTTTCAACCTTTCTCCTCTAGATGCCAATTGTAGGAAAATATTTCACGCGCGGCGAAAACGTGTTAGGCACCAGGATGGACCTTGAAAATTTTTATGCCTTTGCCCCCTCTTAGCTGAAACTATCCAGTCTCTTTGGACTTATTTTGCTTATATTGTTAATGATTTTTCCAGCCCCGAACAGTAACCTAAAAATTATACTGTTTTACACACCGAAAACCCCTTTACTCGCACACAACTCACTATTTTATGCTGGCTATTTTTTGATTTTCTGCCACTTTTTTGGATCATATAATCACTCTAAAACAGCCCTAAAATGTCCACCAATATACCTTTTTATGTTCCCAATTTTTTTGGGCAAAATTACAACAAAAACAACTCACAAACGACTAACAAAAGTGGCAGCAGTGAGCCTAATTTTTTTCTCACTGCCATGTGTACAAGGGTATGAGAGAATAGAGATTTTTGCGTCAATACCAATTGATCTTCCTTGCTATGACTCATTACCAACAAAAGATAGTGTGGGCTATGCTTATAAAATTATTCTCTAAATAATTTAGAGAATAAAAGTCACACACATTTTTTCCTCTTTATTTTTCTTTCAACACTTGAGAGAAAAGAGAATAACTAGGAAGTTAGGGTTATGATCAAAATGAGATTCCACTAAAAATGAAAATAACTTTTCATTATATACTTAGGGTTTATGTTAGATTAATTTGGAACTAAAGTTACTAAATCATCCCCAAAATCCCAAGTAAAATTTAGCCATTTGCATTCTTGTAACATCCAAATTTAATTTTTGGTTAAATGTATCATGAATATATTGGTAAGTTACAAGGCACAAAATTAACTTACATTTGTTAAAATTCAAAATTATAACTCCTTTTGAATTTATGAGTTTTAAAATCAAATTTTAAAATTTATCAATTTCAAAATAATATTTCAAGTAAATGATCATTAAATGAACACTTTATGTTAAACTATTTTAACATAGTTATTAAGTGTGACTTTAATTATTGATCTCATTAATAATATATGTGAGTTTATAATTAGACCATCTAATTATATTTAATTTGCTATAGTATGTCGAGCTATCACGATGACCAAATGGACCTACAGTTTCGAGCTTCAATAATCCCAAATATTAATTAAACTCTTTAATTAAATATTCTGAATTATTAATTTCGGGTTATTTCACTAAAAATCCAAAGTTGTACTCTCATTGCCGTATATAAATAATATAAGCCGAACTACGTCGATATCCATTGATATTTTTATTACATATGAATTGACCCTTCACGAGTATCTCAAAATTAGAGTCAGGAGCCGGGTTATAATGTCTGTTATACCCCTCTAATTATTCTTATTTTAAGTATTATGGATTCTCTAATGAATGATTTATTCATAACTATTATGAATATTAATCTTTCTATTCGTAATAGAAAAACTTGAGCGCTCTAATCACTCAAGTACCGAATCAACCCTTAAGGAAGATACTCATCTAATTCTAGCAAGAATGAGTGAACTTCATATCTATGTAAAACATCCTCAGCTACCCACCAAACCATGTCTCCCAAAATACGTAACTATTGGTCATGATCTGTACCCCAACCTCACCTTTGTAAATCAGAAGTTCGTAGTACACTCATGATTCTTATCAATTCATAAATAACCATCTAGTAGATTGAAATGAATTTCTTTATTTAACGGATATTATAAGAAATTCATTTCTATCTAGATCTAGTTCTATATGATCACATCATATAAAGTGCCTTCATTCTCATGTCACGACATGGACGATCCCAGATAAAGGTCGTCATACAATTATAGAATGGACCACAGCTATAGATAAACCACAAATAAAGTACCTATTTTGTTTTTTCTCTATGGACTATTTTAGATTAATAACTTCATACTTAAATTATCTTATGTATGACACTCATACACTAAGTCTGAAGGTATATAAGTAATCAAGGGACAGACCTTAGACCATGACTGACAGAAGGCGGTCATGGAGGGAAGGCAAAGAAACATACATTTTTCAAGAAAGGTTTAACTCAAACCTCAGCAATATAAAAAAAAAAAAGGAAGAATGGGTTATCTCAACCTTATGGGGGTACTAATCTGGATAATTTACAATATACGATTTAAATCAAAATATTTTATAAATGAACAATGTATTTTTTATTTTAAACAAATAATTATGTTCACATATTACATGATGCTTTATGGCATCTATCCCAATACCTCGGGAACTTCTTCCTAAGAGGCCTCCTCAAAAGCTTAATCTTCTTTAAAGATCCTAGGATTCAGAGGAGATCGCCCCGGTCCAGGCTTGGAAATTTCTTGGCAATGAGGTCCACCAACCTCTCTAATGCTTTGATCAAGGCATCAATATGTGCCGCCTCTATACGCTCCTCTATTTAGGCTTGATGAGAGGATATCTCGAACTTAATAGTGCCCAGTTTAACCTTGAAAAAGTTAGCTCCCCCGATGCTACAGTTTGCCTTTTTTCACGTCAAAAGTACGGATAACATCTTTAGTACAAGCATCATCGCGCTACTTCTTCAAAACAATGCTTGCCCGGAGTAGTGATTCAGCCCTAGGTTTTTTCTCAACCAAGGCTTTATTAAATTCATTCTCCTTTCGAGTCATCTCAGTTCGTATTCTTTAGGCCAAACCCCCTTCCTCAACCATATTGGTCAGCAAGTCCATGTTGGTAGCCATTGCATAAGCCAATTGCACAAAATGTAGATCTGGTCAGTGTGTGAAGACATTCAGTGAAAAGAGAAGGTCCGACTAAATTTTCTTACCTCATGAAGAGTATCACCAACCTAGGCAATGAAGTTCCTCAGTTGGATTGACTCTGGCTCCTAAGCCTTTTCCAGAGTCACCTTATTGTCCATGTAGTTAAAGGCCAGAAGAAGATGACCTATTTGGGGCCGAAATTTCTCTGATAAGTCACCCACTTCGAGCGATTAGAGGGTGTCTGTTTCTTAGGCAATGAGGGCCATCGGGGCCTTCCTCTTTGATTGTGCAGCTTGTTGGGGGCATTACTTCCTCAAGGCTAAGTTCGGTCACCTCACTATTGACCTTATTCGCCCGTCTTTTTTCTTGCCTCGGGGGTGGTGGTCGTGGTATTGGAGTTTGTTATCGTGAGGACGGTAGTGGTAGCAGTGTAGTGAGTCAGGGCCAGGGAGCACTTGCTCCACCCGAGCCAGACATTTTCTAGGACATACTAAGTGGAAATGGTTGATTCTTTTTAAGAAATTATTGCATAGGAAATAAAATACAAGTTAGAAAATAAGAAAATGTGATCAGGTCAAATGAAAAGTGGTTAACAAGAAAGACAATAAGAAAAGTAGGGAAGAGGTCTTTTACTAGCAGAATGAGGGGTGCCCAGTATAAGACCCATCTCAACCAGAGAAGAGTTATGGACCGGTCTAAATAGTGGCCCACGTACTGAGGTATTGGAGACAGAAATTTCTTTACCTTCATGAATTTGGTATTGCCCCAATAAGCCCCTAACCTAAAACCATTTATCTTTTAAGTTTTTATTGGTGGTCGGGAGCTTGGTGATCATACTCTTGTCCTTGGAATAGGCGGACAAATAATACCAACCCTTGTACTCATTTGGGTTGGCATTAAAGCGGCATAATAACTTCAACTTCTGAATAGATGGCTCACAGAGGCTAGCCATACGCCAAATCATGTATAACTCGGCGAGCACTTTTCACCTATTCAGATTTAGAAAGACATGGGGCCAGGTTTATAGTTGGGAGTAGGGGTATTCACGGGTCGGGTCGGGTTTTTTAAAATTTTATGAGACTCGATCAGGTCGGGTCACGCAGAGGTCGGGTCGCGAGTCGGGTCACGCAGAGGTGAAACCCAATGGGGTGTAGGTCGGCCAAAAAAATAAATTTTTTAATGAATTAATTATTTTGAAATATAAATATTAGTTATTTTATGTCCCGAAAATTATCATTTATATAAACTTTATATTATAAAGTTTTAATACAACAAAACTTTATACGGATATAAATTATGTGTGTTTTGTGCTTGTTTAGTGGACAACAAAGTTTGCATAGCCATGAGATTCAACAAATCAATTTTTCTGCATCACTAGTCTTAATGTGTCATTCCTAAATTAATTCACTAAATTAATTTTTACGAACATTGGTCTTTTTGAACATTTTAGTAAACAAAACATATGTCCCAAACGAAGTTTGCATATACGAACATTACAAACTTTTCAATGTTCATATTGTATATTACTACTGAACCCCATACTCAGTAGAATAAATATTAGTTTATTCTTATTGTACTTCTTATTTAAAAATTAGCTATGTGGATAGAAATTTTTGCAGTATGTATAATGCACCAGTAATTTTTCATAACTTTATATTATAAAGTTTTAATACAACAAAAGTAATAAACAAATGAAAAAATAGTAAAAACTTTAAAAAATAATAAAAATATTATAGGGTCGGGTAGGGTTTTAGTACCAAACTTGTTGCCCTACCCGTAAATTTCAGGTCGGGTTGGGTGGAAATTTTTTTTTAACCTGCATGGATCGGGTTGGGTCAGGCCGCGGGTTGACCCGACCCTATAAATACCCCTAGCAGGGGGCATCTTCGTAATATATCCTTGGATAGGCAGCCTTAGACCCATATCAAAGAAAGTTGCCCAGACTACCATTTGACTACAAATCAGATGGCTTGCCTGATCACGATCACAAGTTAGGTCCAAGTATATTCTCTCAAGAATGATGAATCTCTCTCTAAGATAATCCATATTGGCCTGAGTCATTGAAAAATGCCGATCTATTTCCAAGCCTTAGAAATCTAGAGGGGGTATGTTAGGTCGGGGCTGGGTTTCTAACGATGTTTGGGGATTTTATTCTTCAAGGTTAATTTCTTCAGGTACGAGTGATCTCGGGGCAGGTGATCTTAGGGCTTTTAGGTCAATAGAAGCAGTAGAGCTTGATGAGAGCTTTTCGGTCGGGATGACCTCGATTAGAAGAGGGGATGAGGTTTACGATTCATATATTTTCCAAAACTTGATGACCCGATGAGTAAGGTTAGTCAAAGTTATGGCCTATTTTACTGTTATTTGGGTCTATCATAATTCTTAGGATTTTACTCTATCTTCTTCACTTAGTAACTAACCCTAGAAGCTCTAAGTACCCTAGTAATGGCGAGGAAGTAAGTTTTACAAACAGAACCCAAACATGAGTTAGATGCTACTCAAAGCATGGCCCGACCTATACATGCATTTCTATACATACAACTTGCCATAAACAACATAAACGTAACAAAACACCATGTCCAAAAACCTAACATTGTACACAGAAACCCAACATATAAACAACCTAAAAAACCCAGGAAAGCAACCCAGATAACCACAAGAAACCCAATAAACATAAATACACACATGTCCACTATATAGTACGTTCATCATGCTTTCTCAAATGAAATAGAGCATATCTGTGGCATAATGATATGAGAGGGTCAGAAATGTACTTACTTGTGTTGTTAGAGAGGAGTGATTGAAGAGAATGGAAAAAACTTTTGTTCGATGCTTGAAGAATGAGAAAATGAGATTGAATGAGTTTTGGATAGTTTCTTGTAAAGTAAACATGTGGTAAAAATGGTAATAAAGGCCTTTATATAGACTACTTGGGTCAATTCTAGCCGTTAATTTAAAACGAAATGAATGGATGCATGTCATATCCACGGGTCGATCTTAACCATTGAATTCATATAAAGGGCTTGGATGAGTGCCACATGCTCGGTCAATCTCAGCCACTTAGTTTGAGCGGGCGAACCACGGATAAATGTCATTTGGCACACTTATGGAGAGGAAACGAATGTGAATTGATCGATATGGAAGACCATTATACATTCATGTATTCCTAACGACGTTTCATAACCTTAAGAGCGCCTTTTAAAATAACGATGAAAGGTGACCTGCCCCGAGGTGGTGAAACTCTAAGACACCCGATGTAGTGAAAATTGGGAAGACAGATTCTACCTGAGGAAGATGTTTAGGGAAGGCTTCTCGAAAGAATATGACGGTAGTTTAATGCATAGCTGATGTGTTGTCTGACCGTCCTGACCATTCTTTCCTAGTCTGCACCACCATCTTTTATAAAATTCCCAACATCAAGTCACAAACTCGGTGATAGCGAGAACTAATGGGCACATATTCATGGTGGTTTTTACAAGCTCTTATCATGAGAAATATTAAAGGGTATTATAGTACTACACAACTAAATAGAAAGAAAGGAAGAAGAGCCCAGATGTAAGGAATGATGAAGAAAATACCCGACCATAGTGTATGAGGAAGTGTTATCCCTAAGGAGAAGTTTTGAGGTTAGGCAAGTGATGATGGTACTCGACCAGACCACATTATAAAGGGTTTTTGGGGTGCTTCGAGAGTTTATTTAGCCCGACGTGACAACCTTGAAGTATAGATTTGAGAGAATACCTTTTATGTCGGTTATTCGACCTGAGGAACGAAGATGAGATGCTGACTGACCAATTTAGAAGCAGCATGACATATATCCTACCTGGAAATAAGTGCATCTAGAATACCAATGATGAAAGATATAAAACAATGGTTCATATTGAGCATAGGCCCTGCTAACTGCCATAGGTTGGTGCAGTGGCAGAGCAGTAGCTGCCATATCCCGCAATAGGCTGGTGTTGCGTTAGGGAAATAAGCTTGTTTGATTGGCTGAGAAGGAGGTGATATAATGAATAAGTGTTGTAATGATGATTCAGTGACATAAACTAACGTCAAAGTTGGCTGCAATAATGGTTTTGATGACCTATATAAAGGGCTAGAAGTCACATTAGAAAGACGTTATCAATTTTTACATTTCACAACACTTGTGAATTGAGAGCAAATCTAGTAAAGCAAACTAGTGATAGACAGAGAAAGTGAGTCGTGTACTTGACCACATTGTATACCCGATGAGTCATTTGTTGTGTACCAAGTGTAATTTCTTTGTTAAGCGCTTGGGACACTATTTACCTGAGGCTAGTAAAATCATTACCATTTCTCTCGTGAACGTAGGTTTGAGCTACTCACTACCGAACCACGTTATTTATTTGTCTTTTTCTAAGTTTGTGTGGTTCTCACAAACCAAACAAATTCACAGTTGGGGAGGTTTATTCGATGGGTGATTTCTCTAAATTATCATTGAAATGAAAAATAGTCGTCAACATGAATAGTTTATCAATATGTTATTTTTAAAACATTTAAGTTCTTTTCACTTAATTAACAAAGTGAAGATGTATAATAATTCACTGAATCGTGATGTTGACAATTATTTTTCGTTGCAGAGGTAATTTAGGAAATCTACTCATCAAACAAACCTCCCTCAAGCTGTGAATTTATTTGGTTAGTTGGGAACTAAAGCAAACGGGGTAAGCAAATAGAAAATCACAGTGAAAATAAAGGATAAACGTGGTTCGGCGGTTCAGCGGAGAGAGGCTTCAACCTACGTCCACGGGAGCAAATTAAGGAATTTTATTACGAGCTCAGGTCAAGACCGACCAGCTTTCTCTCTCTCACTAGGCTTTTTAGAACTCTTTTACAAATGGTGGACTATGGAAATGCTAACCCTTAAATATGAGCTTTCAACCCCCTTATATAGGCTTCTAAATCTATTGTTAAACCAACTCGTGACATCAGCTCATGTTAACATGTCATTGTCGCCCATGCTCCTTTTACCAGTAGCTCTGATCTTCTTACTCAACCACCATCTGTCAGTACAAATCCATCATTCCCACCTTTATCCTCGGCAACACATTTTGCCCATGTGACATCCTGCAATTTAACCACTCCTACATTGTTCCATGTGTCAGAAGGAAAATATCTGACCAACTCCCGTCATATCAGCCTTTTGGATGCTCAAATTTTCATGTAGGGCTAACGTCATCCATACTCAAGCACAAGATACTGCAACCCTGATCTAAACCCTCGGATCAGTGTGTCGGGGTAAATTTGTATAAGGATTTACAAGTTTGCATACCTTCTATTCTTATCCAGGAACATTGAAACCTTCTACTTGTTCTATGTAAATCTCTTCATCCAGTTCTCCATTTAAGAACACCGTCTTCACATCCATTTGATGTATTTCAAGACCAAATATAGTTGCTATGGCTATGAGCATTCTTATTGACGTGATACGAGTCACTGGTGAATAAGTATCAAAGTAATCAAGTCATTCTTTTTATCTATAACCTTTTATGACAAGTCTTGTCTTATACTTATCTATTGCTCCATCCGGTTTCATCTTCCTTTTGAAAATTCATTTGTAGCCCAGTGACTTACAACCTGGAGGAAGATCAACCAACTCCCAAGTATGTTTTGTAGGATAGAATCAATCTCACTATTAATATCCTCTTTCCACAAAGGTGCCTCCAACGAAGACATTGTTTCTTTATTACTTTGAGGCTCATTTTCTAACAAGTATGTCAAGAAATCGGGTCCAAATGACTTAGATGTTCTAGCTCTCTTGCTACGCCTAGGTTCAATTTCCTCAATATTTTTATGTTGATTTGTTTCTTAGTCAACTTGATCACTGCCTTTAATAGCATCAATAGTTCTTTTGAGAGACTCTATTCTTCGTCTTTCCTTACAAGGAAATATCTCTTCAAAGAATTTCTCATTCCTAGACTCAATTATCATATTTGGATTGATGTTAGGAATTTCAGACTTTTATACCAAGAAACGATACACACTACTGTTGTAAGCATATACAATGGATATACAATCAACATTCTTGTGTCATATTCTAACCTTCTTAGGTTTAGGAACCATTACTTTGGCAAGACACTCCCACACTTATAGATATTTGTAGGAAAGTACATGACCTTTCTAAAATTAATATGAAGTCTTGTCTAATCTTCTATAAGGTAGTTTGTTCAGAACATAGTTGGCGGAAAGTAAGGCTTCCTCCCACAAGTTCTAGGGTAAACCAGAGCTTGTCAACATAGCATTCATCATTTCCTTCAACGTTTGTTTTTGTGCTTAGCAATCCCGTTTTGTTGAGGCGAATAAGGAGCAGTAGTTTTGTCAATAATTCCATGATTGGAACAATATTCACCAAAATGGTGACACATATTCACCTACTCTATCACTCTTGATCCTCTTGATTTTCTTTCCAAGTTGATTTTCAACTTCGTTCTTATAATGTATAAAGCTCTCAATAGTTTCACCTTTGCTCCTCAGTAAATACATATAATAGAATCTTGTGCTATCATCAATAAAAGTGACAAAGTACATTTTACCGCCTCTTGTTTGCACAACATTCATATCACACACATCAGAGTGTACAAGTTCCAAGGGTTCATAACTTCGTTCTATGGAATGAAATGATGCTCTATGCATTTTTATTCAACACATGTCTCACATTTATGTTGGTTATCAATTGTAAATTTAGGTATAAGGTCCATGTTAATTAATTACGTATTGTATCATAATTAACATGTCTAACTTTCCATGTCATACATTTCGTGACTCAATAATATAAACAAAATATGTAGCTTTATTATTAGCACTATGTCGATTGACAGTCATTACATTGAACTTGAAAAGGCCCTCAGTGAAATATCTTTTTCCTACATAACATCATTCTTGGTCAATACAAACTTATCAAAAATAAATACAAGCTTGAAAACATTCTTGCTAAGGAGTGAACCTGAAACCAAGTTCTTCCGAATATCAGGAACATAGAAGACATTGTTCAATGTAAGCTTTTTTCCAGATGTCATCTTCAGAACCACTGTGCCTTGTCCAACCACTTTAGAGGTAGAAGAATTTCCTATTGTCAGATGATCGCCACCATCGACCTTCTGATACGAGGAAAATATCTTGTTGTTATTGTTGGGGTCTAAACAGAGAGGCGCAGCGGAAGGAGCGTGGTTCGCGTGAAATCGTAGCTTAAAATTTTTAAACTTACGAATAAATTATTTAATATCCAATATTAATAATTCATTCATATTTCACATGAACATATTTATTCGATATCATATAACGATATAAAATAATGTTGAAATACAACGAAATTTTTACGAAAACGTTTTTCACAAAATAGCATAAAATGTGTTTCCGACCGAACCGACCAACAAATGCTCATGGGGACTGCCCAGGTCAGCCCCTAAAACATTTGGACAATACGTAGGCTGCCCGAACAGTGACCAGTTAGCTGTTTTGGCTGTCGTTATCCCGTAACGCCGTTTTTCACCATTTTCGCGTATTTTCACTCCGAAATAATTTCCGATAAATATTTTTCTTTGGCAATTAAAATAAACTAATTTATTATAATTACTCAATAAATAAAAAAACTAAATTTTTATCAGAAAAATCAGATTTATCATTAATTGCAATAAGACCTCAAAAGTTTGCAATTTAATCATTTAGTTTTAAATATGTCAATTACATATTTAATTGATTCAAAATCAATCCCAAAATAATTTTTAGAAATTTGCAACAAAATCAGAAACTTTTTCAGATTTGCGCAAACTGTCCAGTAATTTTCCAGAATTACGAAAACAGCCCAGAACTTTTATTAATTGCAATTTGGCCCAATTTGTTCAAAACACATCAAGATCAAATCCAATCAATCCCAAATTTGACACACATAAGATATACATAATATTATAACATATATATGAAAACCCCTAAAATTTGAGTGGGTTAAGAACCCTAATTTCATAAATTACTCAAATTGGGCAATTTACACTAAATTGATAAAATTCAACACTTTAATCAATCCAATACCACACAATCAAGTCTCACCATCATGAAACAACTCAAGAACAATTCTAGGTCATTTATGAATGGCTAAGAAACTCTAGAATGGCAACATGATTACTAATTAATCAAAATAATGCTTAATAACCATTTATAAGCATACTTTGTTCATACACACATGCAACATCTTTCCAACAAGTTTACAACAATGTAATTACATACATAAAAGAGTAGAGAAAATTCTAAACATCACAAATTAAAGCCTAGATACATGGAAATAATTTCTTAGTTGAAGAAAGTTAAGAAAAACTTACAAATTCCAAGCTTTGATTGAGTTTTTCCATTTTTCCTTCACTTTTCTCACAAACTTTTCTTTGTAAATATTTGTAAAACTTGTGTAAGTGATAGAAAATGAAAAACAAAACAATTTTGTTAATTAATTTCCCTCATGGCCGAAATTGACAATAAAAATAATAACAATTATTGATTTTTTGTTCAATTTTCATTAGTCCACATTTTAGTTAATAAAGTTAACACTTTAACTTTAATAAAGTAAATCAAAATGTGTGCCAATGGTATCAAGCTATTTCCAACTTTAATAAAGCATAAATCATTATAAAGATATTTGTAATATTAATTAATTAATTAATTATTTAATAATTAAATAATAAATATAAACATCTCAAATATATGTATTATATTTACATTAAATATCTCAAATACATAAATTAATGATATATGTTAAATATCACAATTTGATATTTAATTAATGTGTATTGAATAATATCAAATATTAAATACAAATACACATTAATTCAGGAATGACGATCATGTCCCGATTGCATGTATTTTTCGTTTAACCGTTAAACGAGTTATAAATAATCAGTATTATTCATAACATTTACCCTAGTGCTCTACGAGTATATTTCATTAGTAAGACTCTCTAGATTCAGGCATATCCGTCACGAAATCCAATTTCATGTCCATAATTCACCCACCCGTAATTATGACGACCACAGATAAACTCGTTGAATCATACAGGTCGAAGTCACTGCATACGTATAATCCCTCCGTCACAGGTATCCGGATTATCCCAGAGATATAGATGATAACGTCAAATCTCTATAGGAATAATCCCGTCGACGTATCAATTAGCAATCTCTAAATAACATTCAGAACTCATTTCCGAAGTATACTTTGGCCATAGATTTAACAGATTGCTAATCATATAATGGACTACATATGCCCTGTACACAGGACTGACGGATCTTATCTTAATACACACAGGATATCATGAGCATGAGTCCACACCCTACGAACAGACGGAGGTCTGATCTAAATAGATCGGTGACGTGACTGCTATCTAAGTGTGGAGGATAACTCATATATCCACAGTGGTATCTCAAGTCAAAGAATCACTATGCTACTCAACCCGAGAAGATTCCTATTGATGTTGGTGTACCATCTATTAGGAAATCTTCGGTGAGTCGTTCAGTGTTTATCAAATAAACACATACACGTCTATACGAGTCTCCCAAGACTCATAGTTCATTGGGATAAACCATCGGACCAAGTCCGATATACGACATGTACTGGTCTCAACGGATTTTACTAACCGACCCGTGTCAGCAAATCTTGACCAGGAACTTAATTTAAGGATATACAACTTATAATGTCACTTTCCAATGTCAATTACAAACTATGTTGTAACTGCGCACTACGTTGTAAATCCTGGGGTCTTTGTCTAATATATATACATATCACTAAACCGGATTTAGTTTCGATCAAATCAATCTAATCGAAATTAGATCGAATACGTATATAAAAGACAAGAGGTGCTACCATTTAAATTAGTAATATTATGGAAAAAGGTATTGCTTGTATTCATAAATCGGACATAAATATGATCCGGATTGGCGCTCTGAGCACCAACCCTAACAATTTCTCCCACTTGCTCTAGTGCCAGTCCATGGTATCATATACACATCCCAATGTGTATCACATACTCATGGCCCTCAAGAACTCACCTAACGTTCAAGAGGTAGGTAACAACAAGTAAGCCCGCTACGACATATTGAGTTTGTCCAACAAACACAATCATTTTCCTTAGCCAGCATCATTCATATTTTTGTAGAAACTAAGTTATACATCAATATGAATTAGATGCCATATCAACTTTGAGCTTCAGCTACTAAATTGTCTAAGTATTTACGGATCAAATCCAAAATAATATATAGACAATCGCAAACACAACATTAATAACAAACTTCTAATCTACGAGGTCACTATGTAACTTCATAAGTCAATACTTCATAGTTGCAACTAATTCTACTCATATAGTATAATCATCTGTGACACTCTCACTGCATCTTTTCTGACTCTTTATGACGTAGAATGTCTAACGTCATAGTTATACTCAAAACTAATCCGACCCTAATGGTTGTGGATTTATTCTCCATTAATTAGAAAATTTTTCTTAATATCTCAAAGATAATAAAGAACATGTTTCAAGACTCATCTTATGGTCTAGAGGATATCAAAATAACTCGTAACAATTACAATTAAATTGATATCTCTAATCGCACTCAATATAGTATTCATTATGCCATCATCCTATGATGCATAAGATTGAGTAGACATTCTAATCAATATCTCTTTCGAAAAAAGGAATCATCATTTATTAAAGATTAATACTATACATAAGACACACACTAACTGTCAAACAATTATACTAACTATCATACAGATAGTCTTGTTGCGTCCAGGAGCATCTCACAAGTCTCTTAGTTTTATATCTTATATAAAACTTTATATCAAATATAATAGAGACAACTCCCACTGCTTTCATGGAGAAAACAAGACTGAGGTAAACCTTTTTACCTCATAAACATCCCATTATTACATTAATAATGACAATGTCATTATGATGTAAAATACTAGAAAGAAATTTGTACGCTCCCAGTAACCCTTCAATCCCATATGTATTCTATATGCTTTGATAAAATCAGATAATCTGACTAATATCAAAATTAGAAAACACAAATTTCCATAAAGCTCATATGAGTCTACAATAGGCTCTATAAGCTAATATACTAAATTATAATATTAGCATAATACAAACTCCAGGGCCATTCCAAAATGAATTCTTCAAACTAAGAACTCACAATGGATCTCTTACCTGAATAAACCATTTAGAAATGCCAATTTTTATTCTTTAGCTAAAATATACAATTTGATATCATTATTAACCAACAAATCTTAAATTATTCAATCAGTACGACTAGAGATAAGTTTCCTGGGAATCTATAATAGATTGCTGAGTATAACTTTTCTCACTGTCATACTATAAATGTCAAACCTTTAATAAGCTCACTGTGTTTTTGTTGCGTATACCATTTGTACATTTAATGAACGATTCATAATAAAAGCTCAATCAAGTACCAACCTTGATCGTAGTAAGCTATGAACAATCTTAGATCAATGGTCTAATGATAAATTCCGGAATCGATACCAAATATCGTTTCAATATAAGTTATAGGATAATTTTTTCGATAAGAAAACAACAAAATCATTAAGTATCAAATACTTTGCTAATGATTCTGACATCCTATAGCACTTATATGGAAGTAATTTAAGGGTATTTTTATCTTATTAATTATGTTGTTCCATTTATAGTTTATCATCGTATGTGACTTCAATAAGTCAAGTCTTTTCTACAATAGTCAACAACCAATGTTACACACTAAGTAATATACTATTTTATTACTCGAGATCGTAGAAAAGATATTCTATCAAATAGAATACAATATTCTATTAAATAAAATAAATGATAAACTTCTACTCGTACCTCTGAGGCGCAAATAATATCAATTATATAACCATTATACAAAAGATAGATTCAAATCTCAAACTTTTCAAGATTCGAATTTTCTACTTATACATATCATATATGTAACTGTAGAAACAAAAGGAACATTAATTAAAATGATGAATTAGGTTACTGGAGTATATCCCCAAGAGTATTGAAACTAATTCGGTAACATTCAATATCAAACGAATCAAATCATATAAGATTCGATTTCTTCCACTAACCAATTCCATCAATATGGAATCGTGGAAGATTAATATTGATGTAAGAATTATATTCTTCGAATAACCTTAGAACAAATTACCATAAATTCATATGTTTGATCATATCAAACCTCTTTGAACAATTCAAAGACTCCTGATGAATTTTAAAGATATAATTTTCAATACTTCAGATCGAATATCTTTGAACAAGTCAAAATATTCTATCTGTGTTTCATCAGAAATATGTAACTAAGTCACGAAAGTTCATTGACTAAGTTACGAAGTAAAGAAAACTACCTTAAGCAATTTACAATTCATTAAATGACATACATCCAATGTATCATTATAATAAATTTTCTGGTCCAATGACAGTCATTGGTTAAATGAGATTTAGTCACTTTCCCGAATACAATATTCGTTAAATGGATAAGGATATGTGGAGCGATCTCATATCAGACCATCCTTCACCATATGGAATAAGCATCCAATACTTAAGTGGTAAAATCTCATAAAATAATGTTCTAAGTTATTTACTTAACCGGATATTTTTCTTAATGTTTATATATTCGTTAATGAGACTATTAGTCATTTTAAAATATGTAACGATTATTTACAAAGAACCAGTAACTATCAAATAGTCGCAAGTTCTGATATCAAATATCGAAACAATCCTTCAACTATATTTTAAATAACTAGACGGGAGATCTGATATCCAATATCTATAGTTGTCGTATTATGAAAATCAATATTTTCTATACACAACTATACACATCTTCTTTCTTTAGCTTTAATATTTAGTTTCAAATTATTTTCAATATTTACAAATAATCGAAAAACAAATAGTGTCTGACACGTGACCTCTGAATGTCACTAAAGCCAAGAATCTTCATTATTAGATAAATAAATACCTAATGAGGTTTTCTTAATGCCAGTGAAGAATCTCGAGACGTGAACCAATTCATGTCAATCTTTACTGCATAAGAAACTATTCTGTCTAGAAGGATTATATCAATATCTATTATAATCTAGAACCTATTCTAGAAATCTGCAACCATAATTGAAGTCAATATATAATATGCATGCAGTGGATAAAAGTTTAATTCTATCAAAAAAAAAGAATAAGGAACAACATGAGCGACAATTTACATAATATTACACACCACATAAGTTAAGGATTTTTAACTTAGCAGTGCCTCCCACTACTTTACGTAATATCGTAATCCCCAACGGAAATGAGAATTCAATAATTAAATTGAATTTCATATTGGGAAGTGGACCCCATGAATATATTTTGACTCACAGCTTTGGCACGTTCTCGCCTACGTATATTCATTAGGTAGACAACTCATTGTCAATCACACTCACTGTGACTCCTAGGTTCGATCCTGATCGTTTCTTGTTATGACAGCTTTGGCATGTTCACAAGGAGGCGTATCAAGGTTAAACTTGTCAATGACAAACTCAAGCTACCGATGCAGTTCTGACAGCTTTGGCATGTTCAGGATTTCCATTTTCACTTGAATTTGTCTCTTATCATATAAGTTCTACCGGCGCAAATGAACTACCTTCAACTATAACTGCAAAGCTTTGGCACGTTACAACCATAGCATCATGAAAATATTTACATCTGTATTGACAAGGCGGACGAAGAAACAAGTATTCCTAATACTAGTCACTTTCTTAAAACCTTATTTAAATCGGGATTTTCCAACAAAAGATGTTTTAACTTTATTTAATCAAATTAAATAAACACATGCATGTATTTAGTAATGATTAAACTAAACATTGAATTTTAAAGGGCTATTCATATCGGGCATCCAGGATCAGACTCGCTCTGATACCATTTTTGTTGGGGTCTAAACAGGGAGGCGCAACGGAATGAGCGCGGTTCGCGTGAAATCGTAGTTTAAAATTTTTAAACTTACGAATAAATTATTTAATATCCAATATTAATAATTCATTCATATTTCACATGAATATATTTATTCGATATCATATAACGATATAAATAATGTTGAAATACAACGAAACTTTTACGAAAATGTTTTTCACAAAATAGCATAAAACGCGTTTCCGACCGAACCGACCAACCAATGCTCATGGGGACTGCCCAGGTCAGCCCCTAAAACATTTGGACAATACGTAGGCTGCCGGAACAGTGACCAGTTCGCTGTTTGGGCTGTCGTTATCCAGTAACGCCGTTTTTCACCATTTTCGCGTATTTTCACTCCGAAATAATTTCCGATAAATATTTTTCTTTGGCAATTAAAATAAACTAATTTATTCAAATTACTCAATAAATAAAAAACTGAATTTTTATCAGAAAAATCAGATTTATCATTAATTGCAATAAGACCTCAAAAGTTTGCTATTTAATCATTTAGTTTTAAATATGTCAATTACATATTTAATTGATTCAAAATCAATCCCAAAATAATTTTTACAATTTTGCAACAAAACCAGAAACTTTTTCAGATTTTCGCAAACTGTCCAGTAATTTTCCAGAATTACGAAAACAGCCCAGAACTTTTATTAATTGCAATTTGGCCCAATTTGTTCAAAACACATCAAGATCAAATCCAATCAATCCCAAATTTGACACACATAAAATATACATCAAATTATAACATATATATGGAAAGCCCCAAAATTTGAGTGGGTTAAGAACCCTAATTTCATAAATTACTCAAATTGGGCAATTTACACTAAATTGATAAAATTCAACACTTTAATCATCCATCCAACCACACCAATCAAGTCTCACCATCATGAAACAACTCAAGAACAATTCTAGGTCATTTATGAATGGCTAAACAACTCTAGAATGGCAACATAATTACTAATTAATCAAAAGAATGCTTAATAACCATTTATAAGCATACTTTGTTCATACACACATGCAACATCTTTCCAACAAGTTTACAACCATGTAATTACATACATAAAAGAGTAGAGAAAATTCTAATCATCACAAATTGAATCCTAGATACATGGAAATAATTTCTTAGTTGAAGAAAGTTAAGAAAAACTTACAAATTCCAAGCTTTGATTGAGTTTTTCCATTTTTCCTTCACTTTTCTCTCAAACTTTTCTTCGTAAATATTTGTAAAACTTGTGTAAGTGATAGAAAATGAAAAACAAAACAATTTTGTTAATTAATTTCCCTCATGGCCGAAATTGACAATAAAAAAAATAACAAGTATTTATTTTTTGTTCAATTTTATTAGTCCACATTTTAGTTAATAAAGTTAACACTTTAACTTTAATAAAGTAAATCAAAATGTGTGCCAATGGTATCAATCTATTTCCAACTTTAATAAAGCATAAATCATTACAAAGATATTGATATATTAATTATATTTATTTAACAATTAAATAATAAATATAAATATCTCAAATATATGTATTATATTTACATTAAATATCTCAAATACATATATTAATGATATATGTTAAATATCACAATTTGATATTTAATTAATGTGTATTGAATAATATCAAATATTAAATACAAATACACATTAATTCAGGAATGACGATCATATCCTGATTGCATGTATTTTTCGTTTAACCGTTAAACGAGTTATAAATAATCAGTATTATTCATAACAGTTACCCTAGTGCTCTACGAGTATATTTCATTAGTAAGACTCTCTAGATTCAGGCATATCCGTCACGAAATCAAATTTCATGTCCATAATTCACCCACCCGTAAATTATGACGACCACAGATAAACTCGCTGAATCATACAGGTCGAGGTCACTGCATACGTATAACCCTTCCGTCACAGGTATCCAGATTATCCCAGAGATATAGATGATAACGTCAAATCTCTATAGGAATAATCTCGTCGAAGTATCAATTAGCAATCTCTAAATAACATTCGGAACTCATTTCCGAATTATACTATGGCCATAGATTTAACAGATTGCTAATCATATAATGGAATACATATGCCCTGTACACAGGACTGACGGATCATATCTTGATACACACAAGATATCATGAGCATGAGTCAACACCCAAATTCTCTTCGTCGAGTTCCTAAGGATTTACCAATATTATTTTATGTTGGCCAAATAAATAAAATATGCGTTCAAGCATAAAGAATAATAAATAATCAATAACAATCTCAAAATAATAAAAATAAGTAAATTAATTAATAAACATACTTAGATCCATATCAGCTACTCATAATATTCAATAAAAATGAGATAATCATTGTAACAAACCAAGAACTCATACAGATAAAACTAGAGAAAAATGGAAGAAATAAACTCTCGTTTGCAGTCTTCGTCCTCAAACTCCAACCCCGATTGATGCACTCATTCTTTCCTTGCTCTAGGAATTTTTCTATGCTCTAAGACTCTAAAATATTTTATGAGCTTTTAATAGGGTTTGGGACAAACTTGTGCTTATATAGAAGGTCCCAAGATTTTTTTTGTTAAAAATCGGATTCAAGACGAACTAGATAGATTCCTCCGTGTTGGACGGCTCAGGGCGTCACGACGCTCCTCAATAAACCATACTCACGACATCCACTTTCAGGGCTTCGAGACTCCCTTTACCCCAATTGGTGTGTCGCGACGCACCAAATAATAGCCATCATGTCTCGGTTTAGTGAAGCAACTCGTCTCGACGTACTATCCAGTGTCAGGATGCGATGGTGACTTTGAAATTTGACCCATATTTACTGGTCGTTTCATCCCTTATTGAGTCTGGATAAACTGTAATATGATTTTTTACCTTCGAAATGAAGCCAAACCACATTAAAGAGCCCATACAACTCAAAACAACACATAAAACATTAAGATAAAGGGTGGGAAATATATATATATATATATATTAGCCGCTCATTACACCCCCAAACTTAAACTTTAATAGTCATCGAGCAAAATAAATAAAAAAAAATAAAACAAAAATACTAAAAATGAATTAAATTAACCTAAGCCACTTTCGTATGGATCAAAATTGCATTTAGCGTGTGCAACAAGCTTTTAAACCCCTAGGCGACCATGGTGGACGAGTTGTAGTCACGTGAGGGCTTTCAGTGATGACACTCACAAACGTCATTCAATACACACATACATTCATGCAAAAATGATAAAATAAATAATTAGTCATGATAAATACACATAATATTGTCTTCAAATAATGTTTACCAAAAATCAAAGAACTTTCAAAATACTCAATGCAACTCAAATCTAACTTCTTGAATAATTCATCTAAGTGAGACTCAATTGTATGTGTATAAAGGTTCGGTCACAACTCGACTCCTATGTAAGCCAACCCAGTGCTTTCGTTTCAGAAATTGACATCTGATGGGTCAAACAATCATAGATATCTCCAAAGTGCTATGTATTTTCCTATTAAGCTCGATATGGTATGATTTCTCTTTTCGTAATCTTTAACTCACATACACTTTAAAGTATAACTTCTCCTCGTGGTGGTGGTCCCAACACTCGCCCATGGGTAGTTTCCTGTTTATCGGTTATAGGTGGTTTAATTTTTTTTTTCAAAAGATATTTTTCTTTCGTTTATACTATTTTCATTTTTTTCAAAAGATCTATTTCTTTCTACTGCTCCAACCATACCATATATCATAAATAATTATAAAAAGAGACAGATATCTAGAAAAATAGTTATTCATTATCAATTTCTTCAACTGATCAGTTTGTCAACTACCTAGGCTCTACTGCTAGAAACCTACTTTTAATGTTTAAGAGTCTAAACTAGATCACATAATCAAAGCATCAGATAAATTCAATTAGGCACTTATCGATTCTAAGATTTCATACTAAAGCAAATGAATTCATTATTAGACTTATGCTTCACTACGTATGACTCAATTTTTTTTTAATTTTTTTTAATAAATAATATAAACTAACACTAACATGCGCACACACCTCCAAACTTAAATTTTGCATTGTCATCAATGTAAAATAAACGTAAAGGGAAAATAGTGAGGAACAATACTACTGTGCATAGAGTTGATCATGCTCTTGCTGGTCAGAATTTGGATGCGCATAGTGTATGGGTTATGCTAGCACCTGCACAAATACACATGCAAACTAATAAACATACAAATAGCATACAATAAAATAAAACTAAAGCAAAGACAATAAAAATTAAACGTGTGGGTTGCCTCCTCGCTAGCGCTAAGTTTAACGTCTTCTGCTAGACGGTCTCTGAAGGTCTTCCTTCAAGGAGGCTTCAATGTGGCTTTGGATGTCCTAGATAGGACAATACCATGTACATTAATGTGCAAGCTCCTCTTCCACAAATGTGATTGCAAATAAAAATATTCTCTACTCAATGCCCAAGCCACCTTTTTCATATATTTATATTTTGGAGATCTCGACTAGAAGAATAGATCATCATGAAGTCTTGTAGAATTCTTGAGTTGAAATGATTATGCCATTCTTTCAAGCTTATGGGCGGTATCCATGATGCTAGCTTCATCATGGTATGATTTGTCCCAATATATCATGAGATTTTCAATAGGCTCACACAACTACTTTTGCCTAACTCTTTGTTCCACCACTTCCTCGTAGATGTACTTTCGAATTTATTTATTTAGATATTTATCAGAAATATGCACAATACATACTTCAAGATTGTCTGTTTGACAGTATAGCGTAAATATATCTTGAATGACATCATTTACTCTTCTACTCTAAAGCCCTCATCTTGCTTTGTTGGGCTGGAGTTTCTTTGTGGGCTCATCTACTTATGCTTCCTCATGGTAGACTGAGATGAAATTCCCTTCTTTCTTTGGGTTTTCTTCTGTGTTACATCGGAAAGTTCATTGTGGCCTCTGGCTTGGGTTGCCTAAGTCAATATTCAAGGGTTTCGTCTAAATCTGTACCATTGCTTCCAATCTAATAATATTATTTGTGTTTTACTTGTTCTGATTGGTTAACTGCATAAGCAAGTCCTCCATTGATGGTTTTTTTTTTTAAGGGAATTCTTGAGCTTGTGTGGATAACAAGGTTGTAATGGCTCAGTGGGATATATATGATCTTCATTGTTGTGCCATGTAAAATTCTGCTAGTTTCGCCACCATTTATTGTTGTTGAACGTGAAATGATCACAAGGGTGGTTGCCTCCACATATCTCATAACTCAATATTGTGCAATGAAAGGCTTAAGCATACATTGCATTACTTAGCTTTGACATTCATTGATAGTTCTTGGCTAGGACAACAGGCTTTAGAAAATCGGAATGTGTCTCACCGACATAGGGTGTAACATCACCTCTTATAACTCTTAATGCCTCTATCGCTAAATGGTACTCCATTACTTTGACCACCTGAAATAAAAAGAAAAATAAAAATAAAGATAATAAAAAGAAAAAGAAATGGATGTTTAGCTAATCAAGTAGATTGTTTTCCAAATATTAATAATGAAAAATAAAATAAGTCCCCAGCAACGGCACCAAAAACTTGATCGTGATTTTATAAATCTAGTAAGTAAGCGCACGTATTGCTCAACTAATATAATGACTATTAGTCGGATGTCAAACTCACAGAGACTTAATATTTCTCTTATTAATACTAAGACTATTAGTTGTTAGAGAGATTTGATTATTTAAACTAAAGTAATGTAACACCCCGCCAAAGGCAGGATGCTACCAACAGGAGACATGATTCACCCATCTCCATAAGCCTCTAAATTTACGAAAATCTGGCATGACGTATCCTAAAACCGTACAACCTGGATTTTAGTCCAGCACAAAAGCAATTCTAAAATAAACATCATATATCAAAATGGACCTCAAGTCCACACCAACACATCAAAAATCATGCCTAAGGGCTCCGTGCCCATATCATCTATCAACACTCAAGGGCTCAGTGCCCACAATCATCATAAGCAATCAAAACATTTTCTAATATGTATACATATACAGACAACGTGCTCAGCACGACAATTAAGAAATAACATAATATTTTTAAACTTCTTAAACTTCTAGACTTCTGAACTTCTCCCAAGACACATGCGAGGGTGACTGCCGCTTGGGAGATCCGCGCCTTAAGCAAGCCTTCCAGAGTTGAAATGGTTGACTCATCAGATAACCAACCTGCAAAACTAACAAACTGGTTTGGTGTGGGTTATAAAAACTCAATACGCAATCATGCTAACACTACAATCAACAGAACACACAAGTCAATCACATTAGAAGTTCTCAAATCTACTAACTTACGACGAGTTTAAAGTTATCAACTTTTTTTTATCATTTTTGCTTTATTCATGTCAATCTCTAAACAAACGTCCAAAGCATACAAAGGAAAACTCGAATACCATAGAGTATATCGTTAACATCAATTCCACTTCAATCACATGAAACACGAAGTCATACACCTATATTTTATCACAAACATCCATATTGGTACATCATCAAATCGACAAGTTAACCAAACTTTCTTCATTTTGAAATAACTCCTTTCAATTCAATACAAACTTCCTCAATGACTTAACATTCATGATCATATGCACTTACACATACCGTGACACACCTCTCTATATTCATGCAAACACCTTTCAGAATTCTTACACATACATTCGTACCAATACAACTTATCAAACACACTTTAAAACATTCGATATTCATATTAGTTTTCAAATTCATTCATTCATACATACATTTCAAGGCACACCAAACTAATCGCATAAATTTTCATACATAAGCGCATCCATAACAAACACACACTCAGACATATCTACAGTCATCACGCAACCAACTAAGAAGCGCACACAACAATCAATACATCAAATATCACATCATCAAATCAAACATACAAACAGGCTCACTCACCATATAACATAAACTCATCACATGATTTCTCATATGCAAGCACATACACGACAAACAATCCAAACATCATTCAAATACTCATATACATACATATACTTCAAACTTACGAATATACACCTCATTACAAAATCATATCTCATATCCCACACAGTCCTCAAATGTCTTTATTTAACGCTTGATCATTTTCATTTTCAGAATTTCTATCTAGAAATTTTAATACAGTATCTTTACCAATAAACATATTCGACCTATACATATCTTAAACATCATATGCATATACGAATACATACTCATATACTAACACATTTTTATATTCATTCACATACACAATTTCATATCGTTACACATTCATACCTTCACGTACATCCATACATACAAATAGATATTAAACTTATCAAACACGTCAATACATACGCACATACATTATTATCATTAAACCTCTTACTTCGTATCATGATAATAACAAAAGTCATATATGCGATGGTCGTTTCACTTAACTACCAATAACCTTGAACTCCTTCTCAAACTACTTCTTAACTATCTTCTGTTTAACCTAACATATCAATCATCTATACCCATATATATGTATATTCAAAACACGAAATCACCCATTAAGCTTTCATCGCATTAGTTACTTACCTGGCTTCGCGAGCGCTCAAGGTTCTAATCAAGTTGCCAAAACAAAAACAAATAGCGAAAAAGCCGTCAGAAACATAACTTACGGAGTTTTTGACTAAACTACGACAAAATCCCGGATCTTTCCGGTACAACAAAATGAAGTCTGATTTCAATGATTTCAAATTTTATTACTCTAAAAACACCATTACAAACTAATTCATGCCACTAATTAACTTGAATCCTCAGTTTACGTATTTTTGGAAATTTTTCCGAAAAAGTTTCCGCAACGCTACGGAAGGGTCCCGAACCTTCCGAACCTACTCGGATATATCTAAATATATTCTAATATCATAAGTAAAGTCATAACTATCATTAAAATCAAAAATACATCATTATACCCAAAAAACTAACTTTTATCGGGAAAACTTGCAATTCTATCGGATCGATCCAACTCATTTCGTTTTCATTTGGATTCTACCAAAAATACACCAAATTCAATATAGTATACCCCATTTAGTTAAAACACACCTTCATTACCCCTACTAACATAAACAACCCAAATACACATATCATAAATTTTCCAATTTTAGCTAACAAAGTAACATTGAATCCATTAATCTGCTTGTAGGTTCATATTAACAATTAAAAAATTACCATAACATTATACCCTCCCTAAAAATCAGCCCTATACAATTTCCCGCTCAAGATCGAAAGGCTAACATCTCCCTCTAAAACATCAAAATCTTCCTCCAATCAACATAATAACACACCACTGTGGGAAAAAAAACCAAGCCCCAAGATCAACAAGAACAAGCAAAATATATAAATACATGAATGAATTAATTGAAGTATGGCGGAATCATACTCACAATACTTGAAAATGGATGCTAAGATGATGCGAAATTCCTCCCTTGTGCAGTGAAGCTCTCGGCCAAGAAGAAAAGAGGGACTCCAAGTCGAGTTTGATCCTTCCAAGCTCAAGGATTAGTTTCCCATATCACCTATGTATGATCCCTTGAAGGTGCTAGCCTTTGTTGTGATTTTGAATGCACAACTTCTTCAAATCTTGCCACAAAAATTGAAGAAATGGAGAGCCCAAAACTGCATGTGTTTCGGCAATGTGAGAGAGAGAGGAGTGTTATGATTTTTGTTACAAAAATCAATTTATATTTATGCCATAATATTTATTAAATTAATAATAAACTTATGACACAAATCATGCAATGGCTTAGAGTGTCAAACACTCAAACTCCATGCAAAACCATTGAGTGTATTGTACACTATCACCATGCAATGTATTAACAATTAAATAATGCATAAATGACATGTGTCATGTGGGCCCCACACTTCCAAATGAAAGTGGGCCCACGTGCACTCACGCGTTCGGGTTCGATATTTCCGAAATACCGAACTTACGTCGCGACGTTAATTAAATCGAATTTAAATAAATAATTGCGCCTAGCGAAATTATTATTTACGTCGCTAACGAATTAATTCTAAATTAACTCGTTTGCCCGAATTAAAATCTAATTTTAATTTCGCGTCGAAATCGAATTTCGATTATTATATCGAATATAATATTTTTACGATTAATTCCAAATTAATCGTTCTCTCTCTTTGTATAGTACTTTATCCAAGATAAAGTCTCTCCGTAATTAATCCAAGATTAATCGAGTTTGAATCATACGTCATTGGTGAATCTTCGGGAAGCGACCCAAGAGATCTCTGGATATGTTGGCAGTAAATACGGCCGTCAGATTATCGAACACGTACGTACCAAGTACTACGTTTTTACCGATTTACAAGACAAGGTTAGCCTCTAGCAAAACGCCATGCCTACCCAATTCTCCAGAAATATTCTTATTGGAATATAAGATCTATAACAGGCGTAGTATACCGTAGTATAGTGTATATCGAACCAGTATCGGATGATCACATGTAAGGCCTGGGGCTGGAGATGTGTCTGCCCCGTACGATACACATATCGGACATCAAGCAACCAGTCTCTTTGAATCGGATAATCCTGACCTAGTCATATTATCCCGATGGTTGCAACCATTATAGAGTACTAGTTCTGTATCCCTCGCGATCATCATCTCCATATGTCTGAAGTGATACTTCCATCTTGACATCACACCCAATACACTACGATTCTCGATAAACCCAGAAGAGGTGTACACAGAACCCGTTAAAGCCCTGGACCACCAAAACTAAAGTTTACCGATTGTCGTAAGTACTAGCGATGCAAGTCTCAGGTTAAGATCATATGCACCTACCCTGAAGCGGACTCCCATAGACACGCAGACATACTACCAATGGGATTCCGCGGGGTCTATCCAGAGCGAAGCTGTTTTCCGTACCATCGGTAAAACACAACCTCCTACCGCACTTGCATAAGTATCCTATACTTAAATATATGAGAACTATGCCGTTGTGCCCTCACAACATGCACAAGTGCAGTACTAGTCTATTCCGCATTATCGATGTCCAATCTCGATAATACTACGACTAGGGATATTTAATGATTAAACCTTTATGGATTGATACGTCTCATATCATCCACAATCCTGAATAGTATTGTGTCGCTCAAACTTTTCCCGAGGGAATTATTTTCGTCAGCGGATTCTGCAATGTTGTCCTTGATGCGATCTTTCGATCTTCACATCGCCACGATGTATGATCTCTCGAATCAGATGGAATCGTCGAAGAACATGTTTGGATCGTTGATGAGACCTTGGTTCCTTAGCCTGCGCTATGGCCCCGCTATTGTCACAATACAATAAAACGGGCTCAGCTGCTAATGGAACTACTCCTAATCCAACTAGGAATTTTCGGATCCAAACCGCTTCCTTTGCTGCTTCAGCTGCTGCAATGTACTCCGCTTCAGTTGTTGAATCGGCAACAGTATCTTGCTTGGAAGATTTCCAGCTCACTGCTCCGTTATTCAAGCAAAATATGTACCCGGTTTGCGACTTGAAGTCGTCTCTGTCGGTTTGGAAACTTGCATCGGTATACCCAGATACCTCAAGTTCTCCATCTCCATAGATTAAGAAACATCCTTAGTTCTCTTAAGATACCTAAGGATACTCTTAACCGCCATCCAGTGATCCTTCCTGGATCGGCCTGATATCGACTACACATGCTCAAAGCATAGGACACATCAGGTCGTGTACATATCATGGCATACATGATCGATCCAACTGCCGAGGCGAACGGAGTCCGACTCATGTTGTCTCTCTCATCTTGTGTTTTAGGACACATGTCCCTAGATAGATAGACGCCATGTGATGTTGGCAACAGTCCCCTCTTGGACTGATCCATGTTGAATCTCTTCAACACTTTATCAATATATGTACTCTGGGAGAGTCCAAGTAGCCTTCTAGATCTATCCCTGTAGATCTTTATTCCTAGAATAAAAGCTGCTTCTCCCAGATCTTTCATGGAGAATTTCAATGAAAGCCAAGCTTTCACCGACGTTAACATGGGAATGTCATTGCCTATAAGCAATACATCGTCGACATAAAGGACAATAAAAGTCAGTGCACTCCCACTAACCTTCTTATATACACAAGGATCATCTACGTTTTGAATGAAATCATATTCTTTTATGACCTCATCAAAACGTTGGTTCCATGACCTCGATGCTTGCTTCAGTCCATAAATGGACCGATTTAACTTACAAACCTTGTTTGCAAGTCTTGGTGCGATAAAACCGTCAGGTTGTTGCATATAAACATCCTCCAACAGGTTTCCGTTAAGGAAAGCGGTTTTAACGTCCATCTGCCATATTTCGTAATCGTAATATGCAGCTATCGCAAGCATTATCCGAATGGATTTAATCATGGCAACGGGTGAGAAAGTTTCGTCATAATCAACTCCAAGTTGTTGACGATACCCCTTCGCTACGAGCCTAGCTTTGTACGTTTGTACGTTGCCATCCATGTCGGTCTTCTTCTTGAAGACCCATTTGCATCCAATAGGCTTTACGCCTTCTGGTGCATCAACTAGTGTCCAAACTTGGTTGGTATACATGGAATCCATTTCGGCCTTCATGGCCTCTTGCCATAAAGTGGATTCGATACCTTGTATCGCTTCCTCATACGTAGCCGGTTCAGTATCCTCAATAAGATTAATATCTACATGAGGTGAGATCAGGAATCCATACCTCTCAGGTATTACCCTGACTCTCTCCGACCTACGTAGTCCTTGTGTAATTGAAGATTGTGGTTCAGTCTCATCCTGGATGGACTGTTCATGTTCCGTTCTCGATTCATTGCCAGGAACAGTATCACTACGACTTTCATCGAGTTCTACTTTCCTCCCACTAAACACTGCATTTAGGAATTCCTTCTCAAGGAAAACCGCATGTAGAGCAACAAATACTTTGTTCTCTTGTGGGTAATAGAAGTAATATCCTTTGGTTTCCCTAGGATATCCAACAAATAGGCATTTATCTGATTTGGGTTCAAGTTTGGTACCTTCCAAACGTTTGACGTATGCCCAGCAACCCCAAATCTTCAGGAATGAGAAACCTGGTTTCTTTCCTGTCCATATCTCATACGGAGTCTGTTCAACAGACTTTGACGGAACCCTATTCAAAATAAGAATTGCACTTTCTAATGCATGTCCCCAGAAGGATATAGGTAGCTCAGTGCGACTCATCATCGACCTTACCATGTCAAGCAAGGTACGGTTTCTCCGTTCAGACACACCATTTAATTGTGGTGTTCCAGGAGGAGTCCATTGTGAAAGAATACCATATTCTTTCAAGTAATCTTGAAACTCATTACTTAAGTATTCGCCACCACGGTCCGACCGTAATGTCTTAATACTCTTGCCTGTTTGTTTTTCAACTTCGTGTCGAAACTCTTTGAATTTCTCAAAAGTTTCCGACTTGTGCATCATTAGATACACATAACCATAACGCGATGCATCATCCGTAAAGGTTACGAAGTATCGATATCCACCTCTAGCCTGGCTAGACATGGGCCCACAAACGTCACTATGAACGAGGGCTAACAGTTCAGTGGCGCGTTCACCTTTACCACTAAAAGGTGATTTAGGCATTTTGCCTAATAAACAAGATTCGCAGACGTCATATGAATTTGGATCAAATCCGTCCAAGTACCCACTCTTCGAAAGTGTGGATATGCGAGTCTTGTTGATGTGTCCCAGACGACAATGCCACAAATAAGTTTCTTCCTTTGGATTACTCATTTTGAGCCTTTTGTTTGTTATTTTACGTTTTGGAGATTTATTTATATTCAAAATATAAAGACCATTATTTGCATCGGCAGTGCAAATTTCTGCATCATCTTTATATAAATAACACCTGGTGTTTTTAAAACAAAAAAGTGTACCCATACTGGGTTAACAAAGATACAGAAATAATATTCCTAGTTAAACTAGGAACAAAATAACAGTCATTTAGTTTAAGTACATGCCCCGAGGGCAGTTCCAAAACAAAAGTGCCTACGGCCAAAACAGCAACAGAAGTTCCATTTCCAACTCGTAGATCTACCTCCCCCGAAGCCAGTCTCCTGCTATCATGCAGATCCTGCACATCAGTACAAATATGAGAACCACAGCCAGAATCAAAAATCCAATTTTTATTAAGACTAGAAGTAGTCATATTTATCTCAATAACAAACATACCTGAGGCCGGTGCCTTGCCCGCCTGTATGTCCTCCTTGTGTCCCTTGTTCATGCGGCAGTCACGCTTCCAGTGACCTTTCTTGCCGCATTTCAGGCAAACATCTTGAGACTTGTCCCTTGGCTTCCCAGAAGCCTTTGTTGACTTGGCCTTGCCTTTGTTTCTATGCTTTTTCTTAACACCCCCAGTTGCCTTGAGCCCAGCTTTCGGCGTTTGAGATGTTGATGCAAAGTGCGCCTCGCGCTTGTTGCCTTTCAGAAGCTCTTTCTCTGACTCCTTGAGAATCGATAATAACTCTCCAAGAGTATCATCCGAATTCATCAATTTGTAGTTGATGACAATCTGTTTCCAAGTATCGGGTAGTGACTGTAGAAGTACATCTATAGACAGCTCAGCCTCCAAGACTATACCCATATTAGCCAATTTCAATATCGGCTATCATTTGAGTCCCATGGACCTCAACAGAACTACCATCAGTCATACGGGAGCGAAAGATTTTCTTCACTAACTCGTACCTCGCCATCCGCTTATTAGTGCGGTGAAGATCTTGCAATCTTGCCATCATATTATAAGGATCCAAGTCCCTATTCTGGCGGCGAAAGTGTTGAGTCATTGAAGCAAGCATGATCGACTGAGCCGTGTCACAATCATCACTGTGAGTTTTCCATAACTCCAGCTCAAGTGGCTCAGTGGGCTTAGGCCCGAGAGGTTTTGTATCGTATACAGTATCCTCTCCGCCCCAAGGACTATCCTTAGGTTCATTTCCCAGTCGGCGAAGTTGGTGCCCTTGAACACATTATCACCCATGATTATGTCACGGACATTTCCTTTGTTGCCATCTTAACTACGATAATCTAATTATCTAGTTAACGATATGTGGGTACAGTCAAACTGTTACATAAAAAAAATAACATTGTATTAGTCCAACTAATGTGTAAATATTGACGAAATAAGTTGTGTAAGCGCGTAAAGCTAAGTATCTGAACGATAATTGCAAATTCAATACTAGCCTCCCACTATTTTCTGCAAGTCTCTAACCCTCTGTTGAGTACTCGGGAAATCCAATTTCCTAGTGGGCTAGGATCCCGTTAAATAACACACAACCTTGACTTTGGCCAACAAATTGTATGATATTTAACTAGGTAGATCTCGAAGATCAATTGGATCCCATCCAATTCCTAGATCCGGTAGGTGGACATCTAAGTCCGAAACATATACATATGTCAATGCATCCAATACATTTTCCTAACCATTTCCTCTGAATCAACTAAGCCTTGGCTTTGGCACAACAAACCTAATGATTCCAGTTAAGCGGGACCCATTGACGAGGAAAGTTTCGTAATCAATGTCGATGGACAAGAAGTGATCTTGACTTTGGCCAACAAATCACAACTTGGACAGGACACCGATGTGGAACAAAACTCTCATGATTCAAACACATCCTCAATTGACAAAGGTCTTGACTTTGGCCAACAAACCAATGCCAATTTCGGATCTTGAGAAAGAATCATTCAACGGAAGGAAAATCGCTTAATATTGTTTGAGGGATTTTTCGCGTAATTGGCAACCAATTAATTTATTTGTTAGGTCTCATCATCATACACCCTTAAGCATGCTTCTAAAACATCATAAAGCGCGTAAAGTAAAGTAATAGCGATATACGGATGGATATGAACAACAACTTGTTCCTAGAACAAATCACTCCCTTTCCTCTCCCCGCTAGCACTATTCTACTCTTACCCAATTACATAATACAATAAGAGAAACCTCATTTACATTGAGGGGAATTAGGTGAGAAGAGAATACAAAGAGACAATAAGAGAAAGGCTGGACACGCAGGTCCAATTTATAAATTCTAAATTTACAATAATTTCTAAAATTACCCTTCCCTTCTAATATCCATCCGATACACTATTCATACATCACATCCACATTCATTCATTCAAGGCATGTTATACAACCAATCAAATCCAATTAATTAGTCTTTAATTAGGTGACAATACAATGTTCAAACAATTGTTTGCATTTGCGCGAGTCCAACTCAATTTGAGAATAAATACTTATAGTATGAATTCACGAATTATATCGAACTACTCGTTAAATCCAATTTAAGTCGTATTCAATACTAATCCTATTATTTAATTCTAAATTAAATATTTACACTTTTATTGTGCTTTTATAACTTAGATTCCAAATCTAATACAATCGGGTCTCAAAGCCCAACTAACATCTAATGTCCGTTTAATTAAAGTCCGATGGGCTTTCAATTGATTTCTTTAGGCTTGGGTTTTGGTCAATGTATGGGTCAAACCCAATTACCAAGCCCAATAAGGAATCACCCTCATATGCCATAAAATCAATATCAAGCCCATAAGGCCCAATTAAACATAAAAGCCCATTTATTACATTTGGGCTTAAATGGTGTGATTTAGGCCCATTTTGGATCCAATCCAAATGGTCCAAATCTACTTGGCCCAACCAAGCCCATTATGTCCAAATATAATAGTTTTAGGCCCAATTCAAAATTAAGCCCAACTAACCAAATTTTAAAATTCCAAATTTATAACTTAATTAATTAAAGTGTATTATCATGATTAATCCTTTAAATCAATATTCCCAAAATATCAAATTAATCCATTAATCATATTTTTATCTTAAATATATGTCCAACATTATTTAATCAAAAAATCAAGTCCCTAATCCTCCATCAAGCATTCGGCCAAGGTGATTAAAATGGTTCCGATTTCGTTTTCAATCCAATCGAGTTACAAATCATCATTCCATATTGTTTCAAGTCATCTAATGTCTTAAAATTAAAAAATCATCTAGTCCATATGCTTGCATGTATTCGGCCAAGCCTCATTTGGGTTGGAAAAATTAATCCAATTTATTTTCCATGAAATTGATGATGTATAATCTAAATAACATACATCTAAGCATATTTAATCAAGCAAACTCATCAAATCATGCTTCATACAATTTTCCCCAAATAACATCCTAATATATTTGCATGCTCTTTAAGCTCAATGATACCATTGTTGGAAAAAATAACCAAGCCCCAAGATCAACAAGAACAAGCAAAAATATAAATACATGAATGAATAATTGAAGTATGGCGGAATCATACTCACAATACTTGAAAATGGATGCTAAGATGATGCGAAATTCCTCCCTTGTGCAGTGAAGCTCTCGGCCAAGAAGAAAAGAGGACTCCAAGTCGAGTTTGATCCTTCCAAGCTCAAGGATTAGTTTCCCATATCACCTATGTATGATCCCTTGAAGGTGCTAGCCTTTGTTGTGATTTTGAATGCACAACTTCTTCAAATCTTGCCACAAAAATTGAAGAAATGGAGAGCCCAAACTGCATGTAGTTTCGGCAATGTGAGAGAGAGAGGAGTGTTATGATTTTTGTTACAAAAATCAATTTATATTTATGCCATAATATTTATTAAATTAATAATAAACTTATGACACAAATCATGCAATGGCTTAGAGTGTCAAACACTCAAACTCCATGCAAAACCATTGAGTGTATTGTACACTATCACCATGCAATGTATTAACAATTAAATAATGCATAAAATGACATGTGTCATGTGGGCCCCACACGTTTCCAAATGAAAGTGGGCCCACGTGCACTCACGCGTTCGGGTTCGATATTTCCGAAATACCGAACTTACGTCGCGACGTTAATTAAATCGAATTTAAATAAATAATTGCGCCTAGCGAAATTATTATTTACGTCGCTAACGAATTAATTCTAAATTAACTCGTTTGCCCGAATTAAAATCTAATTTTAATTTCGCGTCGAAATCGAATTTCGATTATTATATCGAATATAATATTTTACGATTAATTCCAAATTAATCGTTCTCTCTCTTTGTATAGTACTTTATCCAAGATAAAGTCTCTCCGTAATTAATCCAAGATTAATCGAGTTTGAATCATACGTCATTGGTGAATCTTCGGGAAGCGACCCAAGAGATCTCTGGATATGTTGGCAGTAAATACGGCCGTCAGATTATCCGAACACGTACGTACCAAGTACTACGTTTTTACCGATTTACAAGACAAGGTTAGCCTCTAGCAAAACGCCATGCCTACCCAATTCTCCAGAAATATTCTTATTGGAATATAAGATCTATAACAGGCGTAGTATACCGTAGTATAGTGTATATCGAACCAGTATCGGATGATCACATGTAAGGCCTGGGGCTGGAGATGTGTCTGCCCCGTACGATACACATATCGGACATCAAGCAACCAGTCTCTTTGAATCGGATAATCCTGACCTAGTCATATTATCCCGATGGTTGCAACCATTATAGAGTACTAGTTCTGTATCCCTCGCGATCATCATCTCCATATGTCTGAAGTGATACTTCCATCTTGACATCACACCCAATACACTACGATTCTCGATAAACCCAGAAGAGGTGTACACAGAACCCGTTAAAGCCCTGGACCACCAAAACTAAAGTTTACCGATTGTCGTAAGTACTAGCGATGCAAGTCTCAGGTTAAGATCATATGCACCTACCCTGAAGCGGACTCCCATAGACACGCAGACATACTACCAATGGGATTCCGCGGGGTCTATCCAGAGCGAAGCTGTTTTCCGTACCATCGGTAAAACACAACCTCCTACCGCACTTGCATAAGTATCCTATACTTAAATATATGAGAACTATGCCGTTGTGCCCTCACAACATGCACAAGTGCAGTACTAGTCTATTCCGCATTATCGATGTCCAATCTCGATAATACTACGACTAGGGATATTTAATGATTAAACCTTTATGGATTGATACCGTCTCATATCATCACAATCCGGAACTAATCATAGGGACTCTTACCATTTATATCAAAGTAAATAAATTACAAAACGGTAAAAGGCAATTTCATTACTACATAGTTAATTTTGTACAATAATACAATATCATTTACAAAATAGTGACGCTATGGGTCATAACTGTCTAACACCACCATATTAAAAACATTCAGCAAAAGTTTCCTTTAGGGCGGATATTTACTACAATATGCCCTTGTTAACCAAGACTTTTAAGCTAACGTATCCATTTAAAACCCCCCATCACTTAGTGCCTTCCTCCTTCTTCACATCGCATCATATACACGTGTTGATGGTGTTTTTAAGCCTATGATATTTAAGGAGTTACAGACAGGGTAAAAAGGTAATTACCTTCTCAGTCGAGATCCTTAATACCGACCCAACCAAATGTGTTAGGGTTAGGGCCCAGCACTTAAGATCGGTAACCCGACACTTAAAGATCGGTATGAACCGGGCATATCAGATCGGCCAGCACAATTCTATGTTCAAAATACTATCGTGACGACCTCATGAAGACCGGGGGGAATATGGCGGGATATGCCTCCAGAAGATAGTTATCTACTTTCTGGGGAGGAAAAGAAAACTGAGGATCAGTGTTCCCCAAATAGGATAAAAGAAGTAAATGTAGTTTTAATTAGGGGAATACTTATGGGAAAAAGGAATAGTTTGACTAGGAATCCTTATGGGAAAAGGAAAGGAAATTGTTTCAATAGGAAATTATTGTACAAATAGGAATATGATTTCTTCACCATTATAAATAGGATCGGTAGAAGAGTGAGTGAGAGGGGGGAAGGAAGAGACGATCATTACGATCAACTTGTAAAAACACCAGAGATATCAGAGAAGCATTATATCAGTAATAAAAAGTATCACCCGTTCTGTGCCCGTGGACGTAGGTCGGATTGATCCGCCGAACCACGTTAAATCTCCCTGTCGATTGGCGATTATCTGTCTTTTGCTAATTTGCTTTGGTTCCCCCATAACCGACAAATTCACTATTGAGGAGGATTACCTCGGGAGTAATATTCCCATATTGCCCCGAGACCAAAAATCACCCGTCAACAGTTGGCGCCGTCTGTGGGGAATCCAACAAAAGTGGCTCGTGTATTAAGACGATGGCAGAAGGTGGAATCCCATGTCATCGGGGAGTTCAACAGCAGAATGGATGGAGAAGATTGAGGAAAATATGAGGAAAGATAAGGAGGAAAATCAAATCCTTTTGAAATCCATGATGAACAGATTGGAGAGGATGGAAGAAACGAATAATGAGAAGTTTGAAGCCGGAACCAATCGGAGGAGAGGAGAAATAGCGGAAGGAAAAAGGGTCGCAGATGTGAGTGATGACGATGAACCGATGAGGAAGGGTCCCTACGGAATGAGGTCCGCAGTGGTAGAAAAAGATTTACAAACGGAGGATACGTGGGAAGAAGAAGGGGGGAGACAGTCGCCCAAATTCATCATGTGATGGCCCTGCGATACCAGAAGGGAAACATGAAGGATAGTGAAACTGAACGGGAAGTCTCAAGTCATGAGAACGCCGCACCCGTGGTGACAGAACGCGAAGGAGGCCGCGGGAGGCGGCATAGTGACACAGATGACATTATAAAGTCTTGGTTAAGAAAAGAAATGGCCAAGTGGGGAGTAAACCCCAAAACTGATACAGCAGATGCTCGGGACGACGAGGTTGAATCTCCCTTCACAGAAGAAATAAGGTCGGCAAATTCCATCACGTTTCAACATGCCATCCATGACGCCCTACAAAGGCCATTCAGATCCAAAGTCCCATATTGAAAGTTTTGTCCTATTAATGGAGGTCCAAGGAGTAGTAGGGGATGCCGTTTGCAAAGTTTTCCCCCTAACCTTGGAGGATCTGCCATTCTGTGGTTCAGAAGTCTAGCCCGGGAGCATCGGAAGCTTCGCGCAACTCAGGAAGTCATTTGTTCGACACTTCAAAGGGGCATGCGTCCCAAAGAAAGAAAATGGTGGGAGATTGAGACTGATGAAGCAGGGGGATGATGAGCCCCTGAGGAATTTATTGAAAGGTACCACAATTTGGTGCTCTAGGTCGGAGCGTACGAGTCATCGGAAGCGCTAGAAAGTCTCAATGGAGGTCTGAAGGTCGGGAAGTTGTGGACTCACCTGAGGATTCAAGACGTATCGGATTATGCCACTGCCTTGGAGTTGGCCATAAAGTTTATCTTAATAGAAGAGGAGAAAAAGATTACCCGGGGAGTAGACACCCGAAAGGCTAAAATACTCAGGTCAGACAATCAGTGGGATTCGATCAGAAATTTGAGGAGACCAGTCCCGGAGCAGAAGAAACTCAGACCGATACCTCCGAGTAGTCATGTTCAAGAGATAAATTCATCTGTCCAAGTCAACCGTGTCGCGGGGAGGACAGTATACACCCCTCTGAACAAACCTATGGCCCAGTTGTTCGGAAATCCAGGACAAAGGTCTGTTGGCCGAGCCTAATTGGAGGAGGTTCCAGTTGAGGAGGGAAATAGTAGGGCTTACTGTATCTACCATAAGTAAGGGGACATGCCACGAATGGGTGCAGAGACCTGCGGGAGCAGGTGGAAGACTTGGTGAAAGAAGGCTATCTCAGTGAGTATATAGACCATTCGGTTTTTGAGGTCGACCAAAGTTGATAGCGGAAGTCATCCGGTCGGATGCGTGGAATGCTGAGATGCAGAGAAGACGTATTAAGAAGAGCCTTACTTGTAGTGACCCTTGTAGAGTTGCAAGAAAGACAACGAATCCCAAAAATGTGAGTAAGACCTCTTCTGTCTTAGGCTGACATTTATTTATGCTTGTTTGTTGTGGCCCACACAATGGTTTTGATATTTGTTTTACGACTCGGGTCTGCTCTTGTACCGCCGAGACCGATGTTTATTTCCGGCTCGGGTCTGCTCTTGTACCGCCGAGACCGATGTTTATTTCCGGCTCGGGTCTGCTCTTGTACCACCGCCGAGACCGGTGTTTATTTCCTTCCGCTCGGTCTGCTCTTGTACCACCGAGACCGATGTTTCTTTCCGGCTCGGGTCTGCTCTTGTACCACCGAGACCGAGGTTTTTTTCCGGCTCGGGTCTGCTCTTGTACAACCCGAGACCGATGTTTCTTTTTCCGGCTCGGGTCTGCTCTTGTACCGCCGAGATCGATGTTTGTTTCAGCTCGGGGCTTATTTCGTTCCGCCGAGGCCACTTGTTTATTCGGCTCAGGGCTGGATTTCGTTCCGCCGAGGCCACTTGTTTATTCGGCTCGGAGCTGGATTTCGTTCCGCCGAGGCCGCTTGGTATTCGGCTCGGGGCTGGATTCTATTCCGTCGAGGCCTTATGGTTTATTCAGCTCGGGGTCGGGTTACGTCCCACCGAGTCGACTTCTTTGGACTGAGGATGTAATATTCCCCCAGAGCCAAGTCTTTCTTCTTTCAGCTCGGGGTCGGGTTACGTCCCACTGATCGGCTTTTTGACTGAGGATGTAATATTCCCCCAGAGCCAAGTCTTTCTTTCAGCTCAGGGTCGGGTTACGTCCCACTGAGTCGGCTTCTTTGGACTGGGGATGTAACATTCCCCCAGAGCCAGTCTTTCTTTTAGCTCGGGGGGGTCTGGTTACGTCCCACCAAGTCGGCTTCTTTGGACTGGGTATGTAACTTCCCAACATAGCCAGTCCAAGTCTTTCTTTCAGCTCGGGGTCGGGTTACGTCCCACCGAGTCGGCTTCTTTGGACTGGGGATGTAACATTCCCCCAGAGCCAAGTCTTTCTTTCAGCTCGGGGTCGGGTTACGTCCCACCGAGTCGGCTTCTTTGACTAGGGATGTAATATTCCCCCAGAGCCGTCTTTCTTCAGCTCGGGGACGGGTTACGTCCCACCGAGTCGGCTTCTTTGACTGGGGATGTAACATTCCCCCAGAGCCAAGTCTTTTCTTCAGCTCGGGGTCGGGTTGCGTCCCACCGAGTCGGCTTCTTTGACTGGGGATGTAACATTCCCCCAGAGCCAAGTCTTTCTTTCAGCTCGGGGTCGGGTTACATCCTACCGAGTCGGCTTCTTTGGACTGGGGTGTAACATTCCCCCAGAGCCAAGTCTTTCTTTCAGCTCGGGGTCGGGTTACGTCCCACCGAGTCGGCTTCTTTGGACTGGGATGTAACATCCCCCAGAGCCAGGTCTTTCTTTCAGCTTGGGGTCGGGTTACGTCCCACCAAGTCGGCTTCTTTGGACTGGGGATGTAACATTCCCCCAGAGCCAAATCTTTCTTTTAGCTCGGGGTCGGGTTATGTCCCACCGAGTCGGCTTCTTTGGACTGGGGATGTAACATTCCCCCAGAGCCAACTCTTTCTTTTAGCTCGGGGTCGGGTTACGTCCCATCGAGTCGGCCTCTATTGGTCTGGGGATGTGACATTCCCCCAGAGCCAAATGTTCTTCTCAGCTCGGGGTCGGGTTACGTCCCACCGAGTCGATCGTCATCATCATAAGGGCAAAGCATTTGTTCCACGGGTAGATATCGGGATCCTCGTTGACTGAGCATATGAAGGTGGCAGGAAGGACCAGATTTACAGCCAAGACGTTTTTCCTTGCGGTTCCTGGAGTGACCACCGACGGATTCATCGGTACACCATCTTTTTTTATAGTTCCCGACATCAACTCGCAAACTCGTTGTTACCGAGAACTAGGGGATATATGTTGATGGTGTTTTTTAAGCACTATGATATTTAAGGAGTACGACATGGGTAAAAAGGTAATTCCCTTCTCAGTCGAGATCCTTAAATACCGACCCAACCACATGAGTTAGGGGCCCAGCACTTAAGATCGGTAACCCGACCACTTAAAGATCGGATGACCAGGCATTATCAGATCGACAGCAGCATTCTCAGTTCAAAATACCATCGTGACCGACCTCATGAAGACCGGGAATATGGCGGGATATGCTCCAGAAGATAAGTTATCCTACTTTCATGGGGAAAACTGATGAGTCAGTGTCCAAATAGGATAAAAGAAGTAAATGTAGTTTTAATTAGGAATCTTTATGAAAAAAAGGAAAAAGTTTGACTAGGAATCCTTATGGGAAAAGGAAATTGTTTCAACTAGGAAATTATTGTACAAATATGAATATGATTTCTTCACCATTATAAATGGGATGGTAGAGTGAGTGTAGAGGGGGGGAAGGAAGAGGAAGATCATTACGATCAGACTTGTAAAAACATAAGAGATATCAGAGAAGCATATCTCAGTAATAAAAAGTATCACCCGTTCTGTGCCCGTGGACGTAGGTCGGATTTGATCCGCCGAACCACGTTAAATCTCCTTGTCGATTGGCGTATTTATCTGTCTTTTTGCTAAGTTTGCTTTTGGTTCCCCCATAACCGAACAAATTCACTATTGATGGAGGATTACCTCGGGAGTAATATTCCCATATTGCCCCGAGACCAAAATCACCCGTCAACAACAAGCATTTCCATTACAGCACAAAAGCCCTCTAACCCCTACTAGGCCGCACATATCCAACTTTCATACTCTTCTAACACCCCATAATACCAACCATTTCTAATCATCCATGTCCAATTAATCACAAACAAAATATACCTATTTAAATAGCTTAACAAAATAAGGCTTGTTTCACAACTCTAATTACAATTGTCAAAATAACAACTAAAAATGAAGCAAATGAGTGATTATTACCTTGCAAAGCCAACAAATCTCAAAATCCCTAAATTTCTCTATCACACGTTGAACTGAGAAAAAAATGATGAGGCTTGATTTCCTTGATCCCTTTTGCATAATAAAACTCAAAATGCCTCTGGTGTTAGATGAACTAAAATGGCGGTGGAAATAGCAAAAATTTCGCTCATGGTGGCCATGTAAATTGCTAGCAGTGGCATGAAGGTGGAGAATGGACAGAGACAAGAAAATTTTGTTTTTTTTGCCTTTTAAAATAAAATGAAAAAAACCCATTCTAGAAGAGAGAAGAAGCTTAAATATTATTAGAATTAATAAAAGAAAAGTTAGATATTTCATAACAATATAATATTATATTAGGTCTAGATAATTCTTTATTTAATACAATTAATCCTACCCCACTTATTTCCTCTTCAAACTATCACATTGATATAAAATATTTCGTCCATAAAAATTAATTATTAACTTTGTTGACTAATTTTCACATCAATTCGAAGAATTTTCCATTACCGACGGATCAACTCCGAGAAGTCCAAATTGAAACTAGTTTAAAATTTCGATTATTACATCAAAAATTCCGGATATTACATTTCTCCCCTCCTTATAAAAATTTCATCCTCGAAATTTGTCCATCCTTATTTCTGATCATTCGAAACCAATCGTGCGTACATTACCATCTTGTCCGTATTCGGAAGTCGCCTCACTTACACCTTTTCAAAAGTCGCGTATTCCATACATCAATACGAATCATGCTATTTCGAAACAAAACACATCGAATCAAACATTTCATGCCTAAATCAAGCAAACTTGTCATTTCAATTCACATTCATTCATAAGAACACGCTCAAACCGTTTAAAACTCATCCATCAACATAAAAGAAAGTCGAACACGAATTCTATACAGTCAATCGAATACATCATCCGAACGAGGAACATAACATATGCTTTTTACACGTAATCAAATACGGTATCAAAACAGAAACTTAACAAGAATTTTATACTATCTATTTTGTCCATAATTCAAAAGGGAACTTATTCATTTCACATCAGGTCATTCTATATCATATATGTAAACGATATCAATATCAAAGTTTACATTTATACATATCCCATCGCACATACAACTTTGTATGGCTGACCACATAGCACATATAATCATCACTATACCCATAAGATCCATGTCTAACTATAAACTTACATATGTACTCTTATAACGATATAAACTTTTATACCAAAAATACCTCTATCGTCACAACCAGAAGTGACAACCATAATTCTCTTATGATGTTGATAGACTGAAATCTGTCAATTTCTGTCATTATTCAAAATACATTTGAAAACGTTAAACAATCTCTTTCAAAAATCATTTCGAAAATGCATTTGAAAAACTCTTTTATTGTAAATAAAAAATCATTTCAAAATCCATCATCATAAAACCATATCGAGCATCTAGCATAACTCACTGGACGAAACGTAAACGAGCGTCCAATGCCCGAATCGCGCGCAGAGATCGGACAATGAACGAACCGATCCCCTGTCGACAGAGGGTCGGGTCATACCATTTCTGATGGATGAAACCCTAACAATCACCCCGACGGAAACATATGATGAGTCGTAAAAACATAAATGCATATACCGATCGTCGGGGCGAAAACATAACAATGATCAATCATTCAGCGGAAACATATCAAGAAAAAACATAAAACGTTCGCTGAGACAGAAATATATAAAAACATCATATCGTATAATATCAAAAAGTAATGTCGGAATGCATTAAATCAAAATGCAATTCTTTTGAAATCATTTCCCCCCAAAATGTAAATATGTGCAAATTCAAAAATAAATCTTTGATGCAAAGTTTTCAAAATACATACCGATCGTCCACTGCTCAGTCGCGCGCAAAGACTGGACAGTGTACAGACCATGTCGATATGGTAGTGGGCCAGACATTTTTCTGATGGTCTGTACCCTATAACGAGCGCTCCGAGAGGCCAATCCGAAACGAAACATATATGATCACCATGGAGGGTCAAAAACATAAAATCATCAAGTACAGGGCCGGAAAGAAATTTTCGAGCGTCTCGGCGGAAATAAGTTTTGCAGTTTAAAAACATCAAAATCATTTTCGAGCATCGAGATGGAAACATATCGATAAATCTAAAACATGAAAACGTTATTCAAGCATCGAGTCGGAAATATTTCTTTGTCTTTTATAATCAAAATCAAAACATCTGAAAACTTTCTTTCTTTCTCTTTCCTTTCATTTTTCTTTTCAAAACACTTTTGTGCCAAAAATCAAATATCAATTTCTCAAAACATGGTTCAAAATATCAATTCACAATTCAGACTATCAACATCATAGAATCTCTTGTATCTCGAACACTTTGTATTCACATTACTTACTAATACATATATCTATATAAACCACATACTTTTAACTTAATGTACCTATACACCTACACATACATATACAAAGAATCCAAATAATTTATATCAATCAAAATCATAGCACGTCATACCATAACAAAAATCAAACCAAATAACAAACATATGACTTATATTATCTATACGCAACAGAAAAATTACGCATACGATCGGATACCCTATAGCAGCAGTCACTGATACCCTAATATGGCTATGATACCACAACTGTAACACCCCGTCAGAGGCAGGGTGCTACCGGCAGGAACAGGATTAACCCATCTCCATAAGCCTCTAAATTTGTGAAAATCCGGCATGATGTATCCTAAAACCGGACAACCTGGATCTCAGTCCAGCACCAAAGCAATTCTAAATAAACATCAAATTCAAAATGGACCCCAGGTCCACACCAACACATCAAAAATCACGCCTAAGGGCTCCGTGCCCATATCATCTATCAACACTCAAGGGCTCAGTGCCCACAATCATCATAAGCAATCAAAACATTTTCTAATATGTATACATATACAAACAACATGCTCATCACGACAATTAAACAATAACATAATATTTCTAAACTTCTAGACTTCTGAACGTCTCCCAAGACACTTACGAAGGTGACTGCCGCTTGGGTGATCTGCGCCTTGAGCAAGCCTTCCAGAGTTGAAATGGTTGACTAATCAAATAACCAACCTGCAAAACTAACAAAATGGTTTGGTGTGAGTTATAAAAACTCAGTAAGTAACCATGCTAACACTACAATCAACAGAACACACAAGTCAATCACATTAGAAGTTTCTCAAATCTACTAAGTTATGACGAGTTCAAAGTTATCAACTTTTGTTATCATTTATGCTTTATTCATGTCAATCTCTTAACAAACGTCCAAAGCATACAAAGGAAAACTCGAATACCATAGAGTATATTGTTTAACATCAATTCCACTTCACTCACATGAAACACGAAGTCATACACCTATATTTTATCACAAACATCCATATTTGGTATATCATCAAATCGACAAGTTAACCAAACTTTCTTCATTTTGAAATAACTCCTTTCAATTCATACAAACTTCCTCAATGACTTAACATTCATGATCATATGCACTTACACATACCGCGACACACCTATCTTATATTCATGCAAACACATTTTCAGAATTCTTACTCATACATTCGTACCAATACAACTTATCAAACACACTTTAAAACATTCGATATTCATATTAGTTTTCAAATTCATTTATTCATTCATACATACATTTCCCAGCATACCAAACTCATCGCATAACTTTTCATACATAAGCGCATCCATAACAAACACACACTCAGACATATCTACAGTCATCACGCAACCAACTAAGAGCACACACAACAATCAATACATCAAATATCACATCATCAAATCAAACATACAAACAGGCTCACTCACCTTATAACATAAACTCATCACAAGATTTCTCATAAACAAGCACATACACGACAAACAATCCAAACATCATTCAAATACTAATATCATACATATATTTCAAACTTACGAATATACACCTCATTACGAAATCATATCTCATATCCCACACAGTCCTCATATGTATTCATTTAATGCTTGATCATTTTCATTTTCAGAATTTCTATCTAGAAACTTTTAATACAGTATCTTTACCAAAAAAACATATTCGACCTATACATATCTTAAACATCATATGCATATACGAATACATACTCATATACTAACACATTTTTATATTCATTCACAAACACAGTTTTATATCGTTACACATTCATACCTTTACGTACATCCATACATACAAATAGACATTAAGCTTATCAAACACGCCAATACATATGTGTTGGGTTTCTAAGGTTAATCCCAAGATCATTTAAACGTAAAACATGTGTGAATACGCAAAGAAGTAGCAGAAAATACTTATAATGCTCGGTTGGATGTAGGTGGAAAGTTCAAAACTTTTGCTCATTTGAAGTTGCTCCAAGCTTCTCTTTGATGATTGGTGTAGCTCCAAGCCTTGAAGTTAGATTCCAAACTCAATGGGATGTTTCCCTATCACCTTTGAATGACTCCTTTTGTGTGTTAGCACTTGGAAAATTTTGCAAAAAAACTTCCCTCTTGTTCTTGGAAACTCACGGCAATGGAGGGTTTTTGGTGAGAGAGAGAGTTTGTTTTTGTTAAGTGTAAAAGGTGTGTTTGATTTTCCAAAAAATCAAAACATATACCAAAATCAAAGTTTGGTAAAAGTCTTTCACCTTTTCAAAGTTGAGTGTTTTACAAGCCATCACCAAATACCAAATTCCATCATCATAAAGGCAAGTAAAGTGACAAGTGATATGACTTGTGGTGGGCCCTACTTGATTCAAAATCCGAGGGGCCCGCAAACACATTCCAGGCTCAGGTTCGTTAATTCCGAATTAACGAATTTTTCGTTGCGACTTAATTAAATGAAATTTAATTAAATAATTATGCCTAGCAAAATTACTATTAAAGTCGCTCGCGAATTAATTCTAAATTAATTTGTTCACCCGAATTAAAATCCAATTTTAATTCCGTTATGAAATCTAATTTCATTTAATATATCAAATATATTATTTAATCGATTAATTCCAAATTAATCGCTCTCTCTACTACTTAAATTTTATCCCAGATAAATTCTTGCCGTAATTAATTCTAGATTAATTTTCTCCCTCTTCTAATTAATCCCAGATTAATTATGTTCGAGTCAAACGTCATCGGTGAATCTTCGGGAAGCGACCCATGAGATCTCTGGATATGTTGGCAGTAAATCCGGTCGTCGGACTATCCGAACACGTGCGTACCCAGTACCATATTTTTACCGATTTACAAGACATGGTTGGCTTCTAGCAAAGCACCGTGCCTACCCAATTCTCCAGAAATATTCTTAAGGAATATATAATCTTTGTCAGGCGTAGTATACGTAGTATTGCATATTGCGATCCAGTATTGGATGTCACATGCAAGGCCTGGGGTTGGAATACTGTCTGCTCCGTACGAAGCATATATCAGATCACAAGCAACTAGTCTCTTTAATCGGATAATCATGACCTTGTCATATTATCCCGATAGTTGCAACACATTAGAGTACCAGTTCTGTATCCCTGCATGATCATCATCTCCATATGACTGAAGTGATACTTCCGTCTTGACATCACACCCAATACACTACAATTCTCAATAAACCTACAAGAGGCGTACACAGAACCTGTAAAAGTCCCGGACGACCAAAACCAAAGCGTATTGATTAACGCAAGTACTAGCGATGCAAGTCTCAGGTTAAGACCAAATACACCTACCCTGAATCGGATTCCCATAGACACATAGTCATACTACCAATGGGATTCCAAGGGGTCTATCCAGAGCGAAGCTGTTCCCGTACCATCGGTAAACACAACCTCCTATCACACTTGCATAAGTATCCAATACTTAAATATATGAGAACTATGTCGTTATGCTCCCATAATGTGCACAAATGCAATACTAGTCTATTCCGCATTATCGTTGTCCAGTCTCGATAATACTACGACTAGGGTTTTTTAATGATTAAACCTTAGTGGATTGATACTGTCTTATATCTTATAATCTGAAACTAATCATAAGGACTTTTATCATTTATATATTTAAGTAATCTAATTACAAAATGATAAAATAGCAATTTCCATTATCACATAGTTAATTTGTACAAAAACCACAATGTCTTTTACAAATAGTAATGCTATGGGTCATAATTGTCCAACAATACGCACATACATTATTATCATTAAACCTCTTACTTCGTATCATGCTAATAAAAAAAGTCATAACTGCGATGGTCGTTTCACTTAACTACTAATAACCTTAAACTCCTTCTCAAACTACTTCTCAAACATCTTCTATTTAACCTAACATATCAATCATCAATACCATATATATGTATATTCAAAACACGAAATCACCCATTAAGCTCTCATCGCATGAGTTACTTACCTGGCTTCGTGAGCGCTCTAGGTTCTAATCAAGTCTGTCAAAACAAATAGCGAAAAGCCGTCATCTTGGCTGAAACTACATTCGCAGTCATCTAAATTCTATAAGAACACTGACTTATCATCTTATCCCATAAAAATAGGATGATTTATCATCTTATACCGTAAAAATAGGATGGCTTATCACCTGGAACATATCTTGCCATCTGCTCGGTCTTCAAGAGGTCTGTCACAATGGTCCCCTG